>JACXGI010006143.1:0-43287 GCA_016801175.1 Esox masquinongy | reverse complement strand
AACAGTGTGTGAAAACCTTGTGAAGACTTACAGAAAACGTTTGACCTCTGTCATTGCCAACAAAGGGTATATAACAAAGTATTGAGATGAACTTTTGTTATTGACCAAATACTTATTTTCCACCATAATTTACCAATAAATTCATTAAAAATCCTACAATGTGATTTTCTGGATTTTTTTTCTCATTTTGTCTCTCATAATTGAAGTATACCTATGATGCAAATTACAGGCCTCTCTCATCTTTTTAAGTGGGAGAACTTGCACAATTGGTGGCTGACTAAATACTTTTTTGCCCCACTGTACCTGATGTAGAACTAGTAAGGAAGTAATGTAGGAACATCTAAAATTTATTTTAACTTTCTTTCATGAGGTTGAGATTTTGTGGATGTAGTGCTTTCCGTTAGATTTTTTGTTTAGATTTGTACTGAGCTCAGGGAAAGGATTTGTGTGGCACTTTCAGTCGATCAACTATGAAAGTACACCTGGCTTACAGCGTCGAAGGAACATTGTTGTTGTGAGTACGTTCTTATTTCTTTGGTACATGTAATGTCATTGATTTGGGCTTTGCGATGTCTATTTGTGTTGCTGCGTCCTGTCATACTACATAATGGTACTGTACATCCTTGATGGTTTCATTCGCCATGTATTCATGTTTCCGTAATTAATAGTGTTGTAAGCCTCTTGTTAAATTGCTTTATTCCACTGTCCCTGTGAATATGGGATGCTTACGTCGAATGACAATAGCCTAATAGCCCATAGGATTAGGCAGCCATACATGCTAGAATTATTAGCTTGGCAATCCATCGTGCTGAAGTTACTAATCATTATTGGTAAGGATAAAGTGCCCCACTTTGGAAATTAAATGCCCGTCCCACACGTTTGTTTTGGATACGGACCTGTATCTACTTGACAGGTAAGCAGGTTAGGACTGTAACCAGCTAATAGTTTGTTTTAACCAGCAAGGTAGTAGATACATGTAGCTGCCATGCACAAAAGTTGTCCGGGGGCGAATGATTTTCAAGAGGGGATGATTACTTTGTCATTTAAATTACGCTATATGGGCTTAGAAAATACACTGACATGCGGATATAGGGGTATACCGATTTTGATTCTAGTTAGAAAATGTTTAGGTTTGATTTTGAACTGCGAAATTAAAGAGTTTGCGAATTCTGTGATTATGTAACCGCACGTCATTGATTGTGGCCAGCTGTTACTACCTCCAAGATATCCATGCAACTGATCATGTACGGTTCATGTAAAGGAGTTGGCATTAAACGAATTGCACTCATTAAACCGTTAAAAACAACTATACCGCTCTATACTTGCAGGCCTATTATTTATTTAACTTCGGTAGCAACAGTAAGACTCTACATTAGAGATTAGTCAGCAACAATAAGACTTCCGATTTTCATATGTTGCCTTCAAAATATAGGTCTGTGGTGTGTCTATAATTTGTCGTGTAGGCTACATTTTCAAAGGAAAAACTATGTGGGGGAAATTATAAATGAAGCGAAATTACAATTTCAATAATACTTTACATAGGTTAAAGAATATTAAAAGGTGGAGCACCCAGAAATGGTTAGAGCTTATGTAAGCTAATGTAGAGAACATGATCTAATATAAAAAAAATCCTATTTTGATGTTATTGTTTTTTATTTGCTTGTGCTCATTTGCTTTGGAGATTGATTGTGTAATACATCCAACCACACTAGATGTGTTTACACTGCACCTTAGCCTAGGGCTAAGACCATCATAAGCCCTGGGCTAAGGGCCTCCTAAGCCCAGGGCTAAGCAAGTGTGCACACTTGCATATTTTGAAGTGGGAAAGCACCACCCTTAGCCTAGGGCTAGCTGGCCATGCTCTGGAGCAGGGTTAGCACCGACTTTTCAGGGCTAGCCCCAGAAAAATAATGACAAAATAACCAATGTGAAATGGGGTCAAGAACAAAACCATAGAATGTTTATTGTCCAATCTCAAAACCTACCCTTTCACTTAATTTACATACGCTTGTGACATGCACCGTTACCAACTGTTTTGGTCCTTTCACTCTGCAAAGTTTTGTTGTTTCGTTATGCCTGCTAAATCTTAGCGACGTAGTTATTGTAGCTTGCTTTGGATGTAAATCTAGGAAATATGTTGAAAGAATGAAGGTTGACTAACGTTTTTCTCTTTCTTTGCATAGTTTTAACTAGGTTGTTTGAGCAAATACCGACAGGTTGGGCATCTTGATCATTCGATGTCATGAAGTCATTAATTGAATCGTGGTAGCGTAACTTTGATCATATGTTAGTGATGTAGGTTACTGTTACATTATTCGCATGCCAGAGAGAATGTAACATTTGCAGCTTATCATAGAATGTAAAATGGTATTGTGTCATATTTGTCCGTTAGCCCAGGGCTTAGGAACACAAGTGAATCCTTAGCCTAGGTTTAAGCCTTAGCCCAAGGTTAACAAACTCTTGTGTGAACACAGGCTAAGCTAACCCGGGGTCATTCTTAGCCTGGGACAATGCAGTGTGTAAAGGCCTTATATTATCCATCCCCCACTGTAATGTACAAGGGATACTTTTTGCAGAATAACTCTTCAGTACCGCAATGAATGTATTGTACGAAATACTCAGGAGAGTTTGTAAAATTACAAATATAATGTGAAATCATAGGGCACTGTGCTACATCCAGCAAAACTATATATTGTTGTCCCTCTTTATCCCCCAATGCAACACACTATATCGTACATTGATTCATATTGCCTCATTAGTTAGCAGCTAGTGGCTTTTATTAGGAGTCTGTCTAGTTACTGCATCTAAAATTATTCTGTTGACATGAACATTATAACAGACAGTTTAGCTATTAATAATTTGCCTTTTAGATATGGTGTTATGTTATCCAGCCTCAGTAGCTATTCCATGCTCAGTAGCTAATTAATACACTGTTTTCTTTTGTACAATGACTTGCGACTATAGGCAAATATTTATTGGAATGCAACGTTGCCATGATTATTTAATTTTAAAAAACTACCTAGCAGAGTCAAAAAATGGCTAACGTTAACGATAAATGCTATCGACGTTAGCTAGCTAGTAACGTTAGCTAACGGAAATATATTTAACTAACCTCAGTTCAAGCTAACGTTAGTCCATCTAAAATCATTTTGGTGACATGAACATTATAACATATGGTTTAGCTAATAATAATTTCACCATTTAGAGATGGTGTCATGCTTTCAAGCCTCGGTAGCTAATCTATGCTCATGTAGATAAGTTAATTCTCTGTTTTCAGTTGTACAATGACTTGCTAATGTAAGCAAATGTTTAGTGGAATGCAACGTTGCCATGATTATTTTGTCAAAAATAATTGCTAGAAGAGCCTCCATCTAAGCTAGCGATAGGTCACATTAAATCATTCTGGTGACAAGAACATTATAACCAATGCTTTAGATATTAAAAATGTGCTTTTGGTAGAGAGGGTGTTGTGTGTTCAAGCCTCAGTAGATAATCCATCCTCAGTAGTTTAGTAATTTCTGTTTTCATTTGTTTCTACAATTCCACTTCTAACTGAGGGCTAAACTTATCAATTGCACCTTTTTATTTGTAGACATGGCAGTTAACTCTCAAAGAACTAGGGTTTTCAAATCCGCCTGTCACTACCATGATATTTTTGCTTCTCAAATGGTAAAATATAATAGGTTGCCTGTTTTACATTACATCTGGATAACCCCAGGGGTTCAGAATAACTAAAACTTAAATGGTTTTGAAATTATAAAATAATAAAATGAACATGGCATTTTTTTTTTACTCTCGTCCACATCCATTTTTTTCCTCAAACTCTGAAAATCATTGAAAATGCCTATATGGGGTCATTGAACTTATTCTGTCCCATTGTACTTCCAAAAGCCACCACTAGATGGCATTCCCTTAATTTTTTAACTCTGAGGGTTTTTATGTTTATGTTGCGGTATGAATAGGGGGTGCCTTTATTTCCTTTGGAATTCCCTACATGTGCCAGATCTGGAAGAGGTGGAGATTAGAACAGGGATGTCTCCAGTCTTCCTTTGGATAGTTATATCCACAGGTGACACCCTACACAACTCAGTCACAAGCTGCTCCACAAAGGCCTTGTGGACGATGAGGCTGTTGGTTGCCATGTTTTGATTCTTCTGGAAGTCCTTGTATATTATGTACACAATTGTCATGGCAATGTCTCTAAAGTAAAAGAACAGGATCCTGTGTACATGTCCTGGTCTTGTGGTGCACATTGCAGTATTGGATCAACTGGTCTCATAGGTCCACACCCCTCATATATTTGTTGTATTCAACAATGGTTACTGGTACTGGTACTCACTGTTGCACAGGACCCCTCCCTCTTCTTTTGTTTGCTTTTTATTGTGTCTGTAGTTATAAAAAGTCAATGGTAAAATGCCCAAATCCTAACAACACAGGCCATGTTTGTGAACGTTTTCATTTGCAATTCGCTTCATAAAAGGAATAAACAACAAATGGCAACGTAAACAATATAGCTTCTCCCTATCTGCACACTCAAAGACGACCATAGGCGACTGAAAGTGCAATAAGAGTACTACAGTAAGCTTCCACTATCGACTTCAATCTACATAATTTAGAGGAAAAAACTGTAAATATCACATAGGCTGCTGCATTTTTTATAAATGTTGCACAGCAAATTACTCTGAAACAAAATAAAATGTACCATTTTTATTTGCGCATTGAAAGAGTGATAGAAAACTGAATGTGCCATCTTCCCATAAAGGACAATGCATTTTCTGTCAAGTAGCGTTCCCCATTATATACTTCATAAACTTATAAAACAAATTCTCTCAAATAGCATAGGCGCACCTGTGACCACTGGCTACCGTATCATTATATCAAGTTATCATATAGGCCTAGTAATTCCACTAAAACAATGCAAAATAATATTAAACATTATCATGGAATAGCGTTTAGGCTACACTTACCCTATTTTACAAATAGGTCGATTCCGTCCTGATACTTTTCAGATAAAATGGCTTAAAGGTGCGCAAATTTTTATGGTAGTAAAGAGCCAAGGGCCGCAACTTCTGGTGCAGTGGCATGCATGTCAGCCTCATGGTGGCGCTGTCATATGCCTCCAAAGTCGCACTTTTGCAAACTCACCACGTCCACCCCTTGTGACCTAGAGTCTTGAAAATTGGTACATAGGTGTATTTCCTCATGATGAAAATGTTTCATTTGGGACACATAAAGCCCGCCATGATGGATTTTCCACCATTTGGGATTCTTTGAAAAACACTAAAAATGTAACTCCTGTGACACCAAATGTCTGATCTTCACATATTTTGATATTTGGCATCTAGGGATGAAGGTCCTGAAATTTTATATCAGCCAAGCCAGTATGTCAAAAGACATGGATACTATTGACCAATGAACATGTGAGGGGGCATGGTTTTGCACATTGATGCGCACATCTCCTACAAGGATAATGATATCATAATTCTACTTGGTACATATATCAACCACACATTTATCAACCACACGGTGGCGCTATTGAGTTTTTTTCACATTAGCAAGTTCACCATACTCACCCCGCTTGAGTTACAGCCTTGAAACAAGGTAGATAAGTCCACCTCCTCACAACGAACATATTTGCCATTGGGACCCATTAAGACGAGCAAAATGTTTTTTCAGCAATACTGAATTGGTGAAAAACGCTGCAAACGCTACTTCTATGGCATCAAATGACCGATGTTAAGTGTGATTATATTTGGTACACATGATCAGGGTTGTGAGCTAGGTTATATAAAAGATATTTCCAATTGGCCACATGGGGATACTAGTGAAAAAGAAAAAACATGAAATATTATTTACAGCTATGGACATGAGTTGGATATGTGTCCTATTGGGGGAAAAAATGCAATCTGGCTACTAATAGCTTAATGCTGAAACCCACTAAATGCTGCTTGCAGCTTTTATTTTTAATTTGAAAATGTACACAATACACATTATTTTTCTTAGAGACTTTTATTTTGAAGGCAATATATGAAAATCGGAAGTGTTATTATTGCTGCCGAATGTATATAACTTTTCACTGCAGACTATTATTATGGAGGTACAATACAATCTCTAATGTTGCCAGCATGACGCTAATCTATTGTAGCTGATTGTAACTATTGAGTTCTGACAGTTAGCTAGCTAGTTTCTTACCTTTGGTTGTCGCACAGATGATGGCTACAGTACCTTCTTTATATCAAAGTCACAGACACTTAATGACAGTTCTGACACTCGCTAGCCTGATTCCACAAACGTCAGGGGCAGGACGTTGTTGCTCTGCTCTGATGCTCATGCAATAGTAAACTGCACGCAATGCTTAACTGCTCATGCTTGTAAAAAAGATCTTATTTCGTAATTTAATTTAAAAAAAAATTGCAGCTGCGGGGCGCCTCTCTGATTACAATAAGAGGGAAACAGTGGTGTGTGTGAGAGAGGGAAAGATAAAGCCCTAATTTTACGTGTTCTTAAAACACATTCACATTCAGGAGAGTAGCAAAGAAAAAAAATATTGTTCTGACCTTGAGCAAAACAATTAACTTTAATTCATACTGTTGCACTAGATAAGATAGTAAAATAAGATGTGTTAAAATGTCTATAGAAAAATTATAAAAATGCAACTGCACTTCTCTTAACTCATTTTCAGAGGCAAACAGAGCAACTTTGTCACATGGATATAAAATACCTTGACACTGCATTTTTGTGTTCAGAAACTATGGAGCTATACACCGATCAGCCATAACATTATGACCACTGACAGGTGAAGTGAATAACACTGATAATCTCGTTATCATGGCACCTGTCAGTGGGTGGGATATATTAGGCAGCAAGTGAACATTCTGTTTTCAAAGTTGATGTGTTAGAAGCAGGAAAAACGGGCAAGCGTAAGGATCTGAGCGGCTTTGACAAGGGCCAAGTTGTGATGGCTAGACGACTGGGTCAGAGCATCTCCAAAACTGCAGCCCTTGTGGGGTGTTCCCGGTCTGCATTGGTTAGTACCTATCAATAGGGGTCCAAGGAAGGAAAAGCGGTGAACCGACAACAGGGTCATGGGCGGCTAAGGCTCACTGATGCACATGGGGAGCGAAGGCTGGCCCGAGTGGTCCAATCCAACAGATGAGCTACTGTAGCTCACATTGCTGAAAAAGTTAATGCTGGTACTGATAGAAAGGTGTCAGAACACAGTGCATCGCAGTTTGTTGCGTATTGTGCTGCATAGCCACAGACCAGTCAGGTGCCCATGCTGACCCCTGTACTGCCGAAAGTGCCTACAATGGGCGGGTGAGCATCAGAATGGGACCACGGAGCAATGGAAAATGGCGTCCGGGTCTGATGAATCATGTTTTCTTTTACATCACGTGGATGGCCGAGTGCGTGTGCGTCACTTACCTGGAGAACACATGGCACCAGGATGCACAATGGAAAGTAGGCAAGCTGGCGGAGGCAGTGTAATGCTTTGGGCCATGTTCTACTGGGAAACCTTGAGTCCTGCCATTCATGTGGATGCTACTTTGACACGTACCACCTACCTGAGCATTGATGCAGACCATGTGCACTCTTTCATGGCAACGGTATTCCCTGATGGCATTGGCCTCTTTCAACAGGATAATGTGCCCTGCCACAAAGCAAAAATGGTTGCGGAATGGTTTGAGGAACACCACAACGAGTTCAAGGTGTTGACTTGGCCTCCAGATACCCCAGATCTCAGTCCAATCGAGCATCTGTGGGATGTGCTGAACAGGTCCGATCCATGGAGGCCCCACCTCGCAAGTTACAGGACTTAAAGTATCTGTTGACGTCTTGGTGCCAGATACCACAGCACACCTTCAGAGGTCTAGTGGAGTCAATGCCTCAACGGCTGAGGGCTGTTTTGTTGGCAAAAGCGGGACCTACACAATATTAGGCAGGTGGTCATAATGTTACGGCTGATCGGTGTAACTCCACGTGGACAACATTTTCTACTTAGCACAGATTATTTCAGATACATTCAGTTGTCTTTTTTTACTGGGTGTGCTATAACATCAGGACTTAAGTGTTCTTGGGTATGTTTCTAGGATGTAAATGTGGTCAGAGTTTAGTGTTGAGTTAATGTGTATATGTTTGTTTTGTTTTAACTGTACATGTCTATTCAATACATGTCGATAACTGTGAGTATTAAAGTGCAGGTTATATTGTTTCTAACGTTTCTAAAGTTTGATGTGGATCCCAGGAAGAGTTGGTGTTACACCTACCCTCCCAATGCTGTGTTGGTGGCACCAACCTGGTTCCAGTTCCTTTTTTCCTCCGGCTCAATTCCGCTCTAGGTACTCACACCTGGCCCTCATCACCGTTACTATCAGCTGGATTCAATCACAATAATTAACCCAGACTATATGAATTCCTCAGTTCCCCTGTATCTCTTGTGGAGTATTTTCAATGGCATGTGTCTCTCGAGCCAATGTCTTGTTGTTTTGTTTCTCTCTCATCCAACTCTTGTCCTTTTTGCTTTAACCCTAGTAATGTCTGGTTTGTACATGCATCTGCATTCTGCCTCCCTCCCTTCAGTAGTGATGGGCAGAACGACGCTTTCCGAAACACTGAGACAATCGAAAAATTTGTGTCAAGGCTTTACGAAACACTCAAAACATTTTTCTCGACAGTGAAATCTGCAGGTTAAAAATAAAAATCAGATGTTCAATGTTCATATAGACATATTTTCCCATATTGTTGGAAAAGATTTAGTGGCGCAACGATTTGTTTTGTGTGCCCATTGAAAATGGAAATTAGAATGTGGGGTTTGTATCCGACATTTCTCTTGCCTTGCATGCTTGGAAGCTTGCTTTTCATTTAACCATTTATCCATTACAGTGTTTTGGATGATAAAGGTGTGTGGGTGTAAATGGTTTCATAGGGTGCAGTAAATGAAACACTATTTGAACAACAATAAATAGTGTATTTTCAACTGGGAAAAAAAAATCTAAAGATCGTCTGGATTCGATCTGGCGAATTCCTGCCCAGTTCTCGGTGACAGTCCCCACTATACCAAGACACTGAAGTAATTATCGACAACAGGGGTGCTCAGGCACCAGAAAACTGGAAAACCGATCTTGGCAACAAGCACTTTAAAATGAGTTACTACTAGCCAGAATAGCTTTAAATGATTTCCACACAGCTAACTCTCACAACCTCTCAGTAGTCTCACGAATGTCTCGCTTGCAACAAATTGACACAATTAATTCAAAGTTGTTGGTATTGCCACATCGTTTTAAAACCTGTAACAGTCAGGTGTTGGACATTCAACCGACACAGGTTTCATTCAATATTCGTAACAGTGTGTTTCAACACCTGCTGTCAAATGACCAGAAGTGTTTCAGAAAATTGTTCTGATGCAATCAATGTCGAACATTTTCGAAAAGATCAGAACCTTTTCGAACGTGTGTGCATAGCAGCCCTTCACTACTCGATACATTGTTCTGATGCATTGAGTGTTGAAAAGACGGGAACAGCCCATCACTGCTTTCCAATATGCTTTTAACGGAGCATCCATTATAATGATTTGGATGATAAAGGCAGGGTCATAGGATGAATGAAAGGATTATTTAAAAAGATTTTCGATTGGAAAAGTTTCCAAAAGTTCATGAGGATTAGAACTTGTGTAGTTCCACAGGGAACCTGTGAAGACCCGCGGTGCCACCACTAAAATTATCTTGCAATGTTAGTACCGAAAATGCTAATAAGGTGGAGGTCAGTAGAGGTCGCAATGCGTACTGAAAGAGTTACTACCATAGATAATAGAACATATCTAATGGTTACTACCAAATAGGCTAACTTAAGTGACAGCACTCATTCAAAGTTGTCGGTATTCCACCTGATTTTCAAAACCTGAGACACTCAGTTGTTTGTGACGTAACAACATTGGTTTCATTCGACAACGTGACCTTTCAACACCTGGCGTCATGTGACCAGAAGTGTTTCAGAAACGTCTCAAAAACATGAGTGCCGAGCAGCCCATCTCTACACTACACCATGACAGAAGATACTTCTTTTCGCTGTAGATAAGGGATCCTAATAAAATCTTACAGTATATCCCATTATGACTGAAATAAAACAGCTGTGGTCTTTTGGCCAGGGTAAAATATGTAGTTTAAAATATCCTTATTTTCTCAACTTCAAAACCTTCCTCACAGCATAATTTATCTCTTTTAGATTATTCTTTAATGTCAAAACTTGTTTCTGATGTGATTAAATACACCAGGGCCTGCTCCAAGCAAAAGCAATATAAAAAATTTGGTAACACTTTATTTGAAGGGGTGTGCATAAGAGTGACATGACATTGTCATGATACTGTCATAGCTATGACATGACACGTAGGAATCATTGTGAACGTTTATGAATGTTGTCATTAGGTGTCATTCGGTTGATTATGTCATTTTTTTTATGCAAGGTTGACATTGTTTGGGATGTCTTTGTTATGACAACTTGACATTAACTGAGACAACATCATCTGTCAATGTCTTTGTTATGACAACTTGACATGAACCACGACAACATTAAATTAGATTCAACTTTATTGTAATTGAACAAGTACAGTACAATGAAATTGAAGGAGTAGGGTAGCATGTGCAACTGAAATGCAGGGATAGCAGCAATGAGGTTCCTGAGGTAGACACGTACCTGTAACAACTGAAAACTTCAGACTTTGCAAGGCAGTGTCAGAGTTCAGAAGTATAAAGGGTGGATATGGTTAGTGATGGGTCACGGAGTTCAGCAGGGTTACAGCAGATGGAAAGAAAGTGTTCCTGAGCCTGCTGGTGCGGGAACGAAGAGACCTGTACCACCTGCCTGATGGGAAAATGGTTTGTGGCATGGATGTGAAGGGTCCCTGATGATGCTGCACACCCTGGGCAGACACCGCTTGTGCTGGAGGTCTACGATGGCTGGGAGCTGGGCACCAGTGATGTGCTGGGAGGTTTCCACCACCCATTGCAGGGACTTCCTGTGCCAAACCATGCTGTGGCGCAGTTAGTCAGAAACATAACCTATCATAAACATGTCATAGCAGGCCTGATTATCAAACTTAAAGAAACTATTTAGCTTTATGTGTTAGCATTAAATAAAACTGTCACATGTGGTTGGTTTTGACATTGGTTGTCATGAGACCATTATAATTATGTTATGAACATTTTCCTTGACCTCAACTACAGTGGTACAAATTGGACTTGTCATAAAGATGTCATGACGTGTTGTAACACTGTCAAATGCATTCATAACAGTGTCATGAATATTTTTCTTGACCTCAAGTAAAGTGGTACAATTTGGACTTGTCATAAAGATGTCATGAAGTGTTATAACACTGTCGAAGACTTTCATAAGTGTCATGAATATTTTTCTTGACCTCAAGTACAGTGGTACAATTTGGACTTGTCATAAAGTTGTCATGACGTGTTGTAACACTGTCAAATGCATTCATTACAGTGTCATGAATATTTTTCTTGACCTCAAGTACAGTGGTACAATTTGGACTTGTCATAAAGATGTCATTAAGTTTGTCAAATACTGTCAAAAAGATGTAATTAAGTCTGTCAAATGTTTTTAAATACCTTAACAAAAGCAATAAATTTCCTTTATTGTTTTTGCACAACAAATGTTTCCTAAAAAAAAAAAAAACTACTTCCAACAATCCTACTTTGGTAACACTTTCCGATAAGGGTACATGAACAACCATTAACAAATGCAGAAGTTATTTCGAACGAACATTGATGAACAAGACATGAACAAACGGTTAACAATGATAACCCTTACTTTATTAATGGTTTACAATTGCATTAACACAGTGTAGTGTCATTTGTTCATGTTGACACAGGAAATAAATTCATGTCGTTTTTTGCAAGAACACAGTTTGTACTGTAATTTGTTTAGGTTGATACAGGACATCCATTCAAGTACAGTACCTAGTTCTTTGCATGAACAATAGCCTAAGTAATAAACTATTCATAATATAATCACATCGAAAACATTATTCATAAAGTAGGCTAGACAGTGATGGTTTAACAAATTACCTTCATGTTAACACAAATAGAACATGGCTGAGCAAGTTAGCAAAGTGCTACCCGGAACTGGCAAACACTTGACTGGAGCTAGCATACAGCTAACTGGAGCCAGCTAATAACCAATCAAAGCCAGCTAACAACAAGGAACTAGCTAATCGCTAACCCTTACAGTGCAACGATTGCAAAGTTCCTAAACAATACAGTTACAAAATTCAATTACATTAATCCTAGGGATATTGTCAGGAGAGTTGTTTTTGAAAAAAACCAATTCAGTACAGTACAGAAACAAACTAGTTTTTTTTCTAAGGAATGCACCACCATCATGGCATTTTACATAGACATGGGTCTCTGTCATAGTTATACAATTACCACGCTTTTCCAAACCTCTACATACACTTTAACAGGCAAGTTATCAAGCTGTATCGAAATATCCAGTGTACTTTTGTACTTTACCGACCTAGAAAACAGATGATGAGAAAGACATGGCTTTTCCTTGAAGAGTTACGAGAACGCGCAGGTGTTTTGATCGTTAACAGTCCCAACGCAACAAGACCACGTCAAACTGCCCCCTGTAGGCTAACCGTAGTGTCCTTCAATATAAAAGTGTCCTTCAAAATTCTATATCAACCCCAAATGCTACCATATATTTTATATGCATCACACCTATTTGAATGCATCACACCTATTTGCACTGTAAACATATTAACAAATTGGAAGTACACACTATATTCCTGCAAAAAACTTTGATATTAACTTGACTTGTTTTTTCACATCATGGAAAAGTCTGTCCAAGACACCATTATAATGGCGTATGGCTAACCAGTGGTGTCACTCCATCATTTTGATGTGAATCTTCAGTGACTCAGGAGTGCAATTACCTCTGACTCCATATTTCCAATTTGTATTTCTGCCATGCATGCTCAATATTCTGAGGATGAGCACCAGTCTCAGGATCAGCAAATTTCCTTTTATGGCAGACAGAATACTGGCTAAATAGTTTCTTCAAGTTTGATAATTAGGCTCATGTTTATGACAGGTTATGTTGTCTTGGTTACTGTCATGTTGTCATAACAAAGACATTGGCAGGTTATGTTGTCACAGATAATGTCAAGTTGTCATAAAAGACATCCCAAACAATGTCAACCTTGCATAAAAAATGACATAATCAACCGAATGACAGCTAATGACAACATTCATAAACATTCAAAATGATTCCTTCATGTGTCATGTCATGGTTGTGACAGTATCATGTCACTCTTATGCACACCCCTTCAAATAGTGTTACCAAAAATTCTAGTAGAATACAACAGGTTCACCTGAAAATGTAAGTGCATCTGTGTTTTTTTTTTTTTTTAATTTTATCATGTATATTTTTAGTATTACTTATTGTAGCCAGTTATCTTAGTTTTAGTATTAATCATGGCTGAATATTGACCCGGCTGGAAGGGTACATGCCCAGACACCCCAACCTCCAAGGGAGCCCCATTGTTTTTTTTCAAGCAGACCTGTATAGCACCCTGAATCTCACTACTGGTATGACTGAGGCTAAGCATGATCAGTAATGTTCTGCTTTAGGATTGCATGTTCATGCTTGTTCCAAGGATTACCTTAACGGATAACGCTACAACAAAAAATAACAAGATTTAAAGAATGATTAAAGACCACAACAACAGAATGAAAGACACATTGTTGGACAGCATCTCGAATTGACGTAGTACTGTGGAAAGATGGCTACAGTCAGTGGTTGGACTCTGAGGACGTAGACATCAACTGGAATAATTGAATACAAACATTGATGATCAGCATGGTAATGCATTGTTGCATTATACATTATGTAACATGACGTTATAGATACATGTTCTCCATCTCCTCTGCCGCTCTTTACGTCGTAGCTACTGTACAGATAAGCGTGGCCAAATTGATGTTCAACAGTTAGCTACTACTGTACTAAGACGGGGGCTAATCTGAGTGAGTCAGTACAGTAATCTGACTCATGTTTGGTCTAATAGTAAACTACTTATTTGGGAATACGATTACATTGTTGCCAAGTTTGCAGCTGTCAATGTTGTCATTATCTCGCTAGTTTAGCCTTCCCTCTCCCATCTGTCTGTCCCAGGATAGGAGGCCAGAGGCTGTTGGGAGTCAGGTTCAAAGACCAGTCCCCCTACTGGTCTTTGAACCTGACTCCCAACAGCCTCTGTTGCCCAACAGCAATGTTCCCTCTGATGTAAATATCAAATCCCAGAGCAATAAAGGGGCACTCATTATTTCTCCCCCCCTCCCCTGTCACTAAAATAAATTGTAAGGTACTATAGTAACCCAAGTATGCAATCACTAATGTCAGTTGCTCTGCTCAATGAAAATATAAAATGTTAATCATCTTACACAGACACACACATTTACAGCCTTTCAACAGTTCTCTTCCAAATGTCGAGGATAGGGATCAGGAAGGAGAGGAATTTCCAACCCAGA
Organism: Esox masquinongy; assembly: GCA_016801175.1. NCBI lineage: Eukaryota > Metazoa > Chordata > Actinopteri > Esociformes > Esocidae > Esox > Esox masquinongy. The sequence goes on along the minus strand of JACXGI010006143.1, from coordinate 28,750 downwards.
TCTGTAACACTTTTACCCTCCTGAGCTGTAACTGAATCCCTTTTTGTTATTTTCTGCAATTCCTGTCTAAAATCCATCGACCATGTTGCAGCAATGAGAGAAACGAGATAGACAGTTCTAAGAAACTGTAGATGGCTGTTCTAACACTGTAATAATGACATGATAATATGTTGAGTCCCACAATGTGTTTTGAAATATACTGGACAGTGTCAATGTTGTTATGAAGGATTTGACTGAATCCAGTCCCCTGAATATTGCAGAAATCATGTAAGTCTGGCATATCAATGATTTAACATTCAGTTTAATGGGAGTAACCATAGAGTTTGATGGTAACGGTTCCCAGTCAATATTAAAATCTGTCCAAGTACCTAGAACATCATGATATAGGATGTAAGAAAACAAGCACTGAATATTTTAAGGCAGTGGTTCCCAACTCCGGTCCTGGAATAACCCCAACAGCACACGTTTGTTGTAACTGGACAGGCACAACCAGTTCAACTCAATTAGAGCATGGTAATTAGTTGAACAATTGAATCAGCTGTGCTTGGCTAGGGCTGAAATCAAAATGTGACCATTGGGGTTACTCGAGGACTGGAGTTGGGAACAACTGGTGTAGGGGATCATTATGCCATCTAAACCACTACAAAATATGTTTAAAATGTAAAAACTGGTTGAAAATAATTGAGTGAAATGTATTAAGGGGTTTTTACACTGATGAGGCATTGCTGACACCTCTATTGTTTTTGGTGTATGCACGACGGCAGATTTGCCTCACTCCAGTGGCAGTGGCAAGAAGAGGCAAAGAGGCTGCTGTTCTCGGGCGCATACACAATATTTGGCCTTTCTGGTGAAGTTAAACAATGTTCAACTTTTTTCTCTTGCTGCTGGCTGGACAGTAGGCTGGACAGATGAAAAATATAACTAGGCTTTTTCCGGATGAAAGTTATATCGTTGTGTTCCTCATGGAGGCCAGTTTCATAATATTACCTTATATTCAAGCTGCTTGCTGTAGTTTAAAAGAAATCGCCAGAAAACAGGCCTAATTTTGGGGCTTTTTTCACCCTGGCTCTTCCTATCTATTCTATTGAGCACTTTGGCACCAACTCTTCTTCCGAGTGTGTTCCAAACATTCTAATTCTAGCCAATTGTTCTACGTCGCAATACTGTACTAGCCGATAGAGTCAACAACCATTCAATGCACCGTAGGCTTGCCTCACAATATTTCCTTTAACAAACGGGCTACTAAATATCTTACCGATGTTCGCCTGGGCTTTCTGGCACGTACCCATCAAAAGCAAAACCTTTTCCACTTGTGGTCAAAAGTATTTCTTCAGAAAAAGTGTAAAACCTTATTAAATCCTATTTCTGTATTGTTATTTGTCTAATTACATACATTTTAAGCTCTCATCGTATCATTTTAGCTAACCAATTCAATTTATGTTTGAAATCTTTAGTTGTTTGCCTAATGGATGACAGGTCATTTACGTTGTCATGTTTGTTAGTAGGTTTGAAATTGAGGGTATTATCCACACATTCATATACTAACAAAACTATATGGTCTAAGTCATTGCTTAGCTGCTGGCACTCATTTTTAGATCTGAAGCATTTGCTGCCTTAAATTATGAACCCAGCATGGGCCAGCAGACAGATAAAGTGTAGTACCCACCAATGGACAGTAAGAGACGCAAGTCAGCTCAATAGGCTGCACAGCAATACGATAATCATGGCAATCGGCTACACAGCGATACAACATTTAATGGCATTTAACATTAAGAAGTATTAGCAATTATATACACTGACTGGGTGTGATGCACCTGTTTTGATGGTGGTATTGCTTGATGTTGCTTTTAGGGAGGGGATTATGGTGCCATATTAGCAAGAATAGTAACATTCTGAAATGTCTTTTATCTATAGAAAAGTATTGTATTTAAGGCCTAGTCCACTCGTACACGGGTATATTTTAAACTGGGGGGGTTTCAATGCGTTTTTGCCTTTTGTCCACACACAGCTGGCATTCATGTCATCACACACTAAGCCAAGAAAATGTTTTCCTCTTTGGAACTCTGAGCTCCGCCCATTGATTTCTTATGGAGGGGCATGTCGGTCTTCAGAGGCAAATATCTCAAAGTATATTTTAGAATTTTTTCAAGTGGGACATCATTTTAATCAGGAGAATCTCTGCTTTTTAATAAGATATGACAGTCCAGCGGGCTTTCATGTTATTAAACGCTATACTAAAAATAGTCCGAAATTACATTTTTTTAACACTTCCATTTAACGCAAGTTTAAGTGCAATTGATACCGTAAAGGACCAGATGTTTACTTCATATACCAGCTGTTATTTATCAGTTTCATCTTGAAATAAACATACAGTAATAAAATAAAAGAGGACACCTGTTTTGGTGCCATTTTGAGGGAATGAAATTTTAAGCTTCATTCAGGTTAATGAAGGTTAGTTTCAGTTCACTTGCTATGGCCTCGCGCTAGCGCCAAAATTTGATGTGATAAAATGAGATATTGATCATTGGTTGCTAAATAATCAGATCCTGTATTCGACCAGTAAACAGCAAAATAATCAACTGACTTGTGGCAAAGACAGTTTAGACACAATTTTCTATACCTTCTGCCAATTACGGGCATTTTCTCAATTTTAATTCTCCAATTTTGCCCGATAAGAGGCATTTTCTTTTGAAGACTGAATTCATAACATCCAAGAGTGTGACGTTGACATATGTGTAAATATTTAAATCTTGTAGGCTACATATAAATATACAAGTGTTGTAGGAAGTAAAGATGCTGCAGACCCCCCCCCTCACCCCTTTGTAGCCTCAGCACCCCCTGACGATATTCTGAATTTTTAGAATTTATCCTTTTCACATTTAATTTTGGGGAAAGGAAGGCTCCCTAGAAGTCAAAGTCTCCATTGCATGCTTTTTCAGACTGCGTCATTTCAGTGAGTCCGTCAACAGAACCGGAAGTTAGCGGCATAGCTTTTTTCTTGGCTTGCTTGACTTACTTTTTCATCAACTTGTTTCTGTAGTAACTTAATGAAACCAGATTTATTATGGTTTTAAACAATATATTTTTCCTCCGTTCAATTTTGCAATCCCAATAAAATGAATGTGGGCTCTCAGCCCATGCCCTACTCACTGTATTTGTCCAACCAGTAGCTGAACAAGATTGCGTAAATAGTATGTGCATTGTAATGTCATACACTGATGAGCATCTCCCCCGCAAGCTCCATTGGCTTCCGGTAGAAGCTCGCATCCGCTACAAGACCGTGATGCTCGCCTATGGTGCAGCAAAGGGAACTGCACCTCCCTACCTGCATGCTGTGCTTAAAGCCTACAACCCTTCTCGTGCACTCCGATCTGCCACTTCATGTCCTGGCAGCTCCCATTCAGGCAAGGCAAAACTCTTTTCTGTCTTGGCACCTCAATGGTGGAACAAACTTCCCCTTGAAGCCAGGACAGCAGAGTCCCTGCCAATCTTCCGAAAGTGGCTGAAAACCTACCTCTTTGATAAGTATAAAAAAAGTAAAATGCACTTAACTTTGATTTCTCTGGCACTGACTTTGCAAACTAATGGCGTTGATAAAGGAAAGTCTACTTATTATGATTGTCAGATGTTGGTTTTCCAAAACACCTTACGAGGAGTGCACTTATAGTTAGTCTCTCTGGATAAGAGCATCTGCTAAATGATTAAAATATAAAATTTTATGACCTCCTGCCTAATACACTGTTGGTCCCCCATGTGCTGCCAAAACAGTGCCGACCCCTGAAGCATGGGCTCTACAAGACCCCTGAAGGTGTCCTGTGGTATCTAGAACCAAGACATTAGCAGCAGATCTTTCAAGTCCTGTAAGTTGCGAGGTGGAGCCGCTGTGGATCGGACTTGTTGATCCAGTACATCCCACAGATGCTCAATTTGATTAAGATCTAGGGAATTTAGAGAACAGGGTAACACCTTGAACTCTTCATCATGCTCCTAAAACCATTCTTGAACATGTGTCAAATTGACATGCAATGAATGCCCAGACCCAGGGTTTCCCAGCAGGACATTGCCCAGAGCATCACACTCCCTCCACCAGCTTGTCATCTTCCCACAGTGCATCCTGGTGCCATCACTTCTCCAGGTAAACGGTGCACACGTACCCGGCTGTCCATGTGTTGTAAACAGGAAAACAGGACTCATCAGACAAGGGGACCTTGTTCCACTTCTCCAAGGTCCAATTGACCTCACAAACTGATTGTTTGCTTACCACCTAATCTACCCAGACCTTGACAGGTGCCCTTGTTAGATGATCAACTTTATTTGCTTCACCTGTGAGTGGTCATAATGCTTTGGCTCATCAGTGTACAGTATGTTGTAATGTAAACAAGGCTATTACCCGTGACCACTAGTCCCAATGGGCAAACGTCTTCCGTCTATTTCTTCAGTGTGACGCGTGTTGTTGCAACGGTCCGTTTGTTAGAGTAAATACTGCTGATTGACACGCTTCGTCAAGATCTGCTGTATACTAACTCGCACTTGGCCATTCTTCGCACCCATCATCTTATGGCCATGCTAAGATCCCTGTTTTAAAGCTATACATAATAACTTACTATAGTAACATACTGTGATCATCAGTCCCACATATAAGAAAACTAGACAGCCCATTTATTATCACATAGTTGTTTGTTTCCTTTTTAAATCATAATGATAACAAAAATCACCCAAATGGCCCTGATCAAAAGTTACATACCCTTGAATATTTGGCCTTGTTACAGACACAAGGTGACACACACAGGTGAAATTGGCAATTAAAGGTGAATTTCCCATACCTGTGGCTTTTTAAATTGCAATTAGTGTCTGTGTATAAATAGTCAATGAGTTAGTTAGCTCTCACTTGGAGGCACTGAGCAGGCTAGATACTGATCTATGGGGAGCAAAAAAGAACTGTCAAAAGACCTGCGTAACAAGGTAATGGAACTTTATAAAGATGGAAAAGGAAATAAAAAGGTATCCAAAGCCTTGCAAATGCCAGTCAGTACTGTTCAATCACTTACTAAAAAATGGAAAATTCGGGGATCTCTTAATACCAAGCCAATTTGCTGATCCTTCATCTGACTCCATCTCATCTAAATTTTGCAATATCTGGAATGCTGTGTTGAATCTTTGGGTTCGGTTTGCCATTATGAACGCTGTAAATGCTGTAAATTGTGTTTGAGTTGTGTCTGACTTGCTCACCGAGTTCAGATTATATACAATTTCTACCCTCATCATCATTCTTCATCATTACACTACAGTCACATGCATAGGCAGGGTTAGGTAGGTTACTTTTTAAATGTAATCCGTTACAGTTACAAGATACCTGTCCACATTTGTAATCAGTAACGTCACTTTTTGATTACTCAAATTCAGTAACGTCATCAGATTACTTTCATATTAAGAGGCATTAGAAAACAAATAGGAATAGCCTATAACCAGTTGAACACCTTTTGCAGGATCAATCAATGTTAGAGTTTACATATGCGGAATTTGCATTTTACCTTAGGGGTTTTGTACAGCGCCTTTGGCATGGGTTTCTAAACCATTGCTTTCTACTGCTATATGATTGGGCAACATCTCTACATTACATGCTAAAGGTCTGTCAGATATTCAGTCGTTCCAATTAATCCAATAAATCCCATAACCCTTGATCTTTCAGAATCTGGCTGTTTATCTGAACATAACCCAAAATCGAAGGATGTGTTAGCCTTTTCTGTTATTTGTTTTATTCATGTTTTTATAGCTTCAAAACATTGTAGAAAAATAAATGGCAGTTTCTCAAAAAGGGTATTGACATTGTTGTATCTAAAAATCAAGATATCCGTAGCTTTTTGCGTGTACACTAAATCTGCAGTAGTCTGAAGTTTTGCTCCACAACCACCAATATTGTCAAAACGTTGCAGAAACCCCAGGCATGCGAATGCATGTTTGCAAACGTGAACATCCGCACACAAATACGTTTTACCTGCGCGAACGTAACCTGTGATTATTAGGGCCACCAGCGATGGATTTTCAAAACGGAAATTAAAGAAATAAATTGTGATCATACACCTGCACTCTTAGCTTAAAGTCAATGTCATCAGTAGCCAATGATAACCAATGAACGCAATATTCTGCGATGCAAAGCAAGCATCACATGGCCTATCTGTATGGACGGAGTTGAGGTGGTTGCGTCAAATGCAAATCATCATCCTTCGGCAGAGTGTTTCCCAACTCACCTTTTCTCCTTAAATATCATGCTTAATTCCATATAATGTTTTATTTTGAAGGCAGCCCCATATTACAGCTGTCTAACAAATAGTTGCCTAATTTTCAAAAACATTTCCTGTCAGTTGTTCAGTGCAACTCTTTTTGGCTGTTTTGTTCGGTGCATTTGACAAATAAACCTTGAAACTTGAAATATATATAACACGAGGTAGGCCTATCGCCTATTATTGTTCTAAGAAAGATGCATTCGAGTAGATAACTAAATCACATTTAAATAAGTCAGCTAATATTATTGTAGATACACTGTTTTTACCAATTAAACTAGTACTTCATCAGTCACTAAACTGGTTACGCGTGTCCACCTTTGCACGCATGATGATAACATACACAACAACTGAGGCGCTCAATTGTTACTTTGGTTCAAATAACGATGTTTTTAAAACATTAAATAAAAAATCAAGCATGCACCGTATCGTAATGATTTTGCGCACCTATTCTTTTTCAATTGAAGTAATCCAAAAGTTATAATTATATTTTTCAAAAGTATCTGTAATCCGATTACAATATTTTAGTTGATAACGTAACGGATTACAGATGCTGTTTCTTTGTAATCCATTACTCCCCAACTCTGTGCATAGGTGTGTCTGGGTTGATCAGGCGTTTATTGCCCCTTCATCCATTGACGTCATTGCTATTTCATTGCTCTTCATTATGAATGTGCAAATTGAAGGTGCAAGGTGGCATGTGTAACTGAAATGCAGGGATAGCAGCAATGAGGTTCCTGAGGTAGACATGTACATGTAACAACCTGAAAAAGAATGTAAACAACATGTACACAATTTCAAAGAATGATTTACAGTAGCCTACATGAAAATATAGAAAAGCCATTTGTCGATTGTATTGATGAAAAACAGTAACGTGTAATGCATTTGCTGAATTGATAATTCGTTATCGTTGGTATATTGGTATTCGTTTTGTGAATAACTATAGCATAATATATTTGTAGAATCTTAATCTTCAGTAAAATAAGCAGAGAAAATTTAAAGAGAGATGTTAGGATGTGTAAGTGATTTTGTTTCCCTTTCTCTCCTAAGATAAACAGTAACATGTAATACCTTTGTTGAATTGGTAGTTGGTGATTAGTAAAGAATGTCTGGAATTTCATTTCTTAAAAAAATATTTAGATTTACATTTTAGATTTACATTTGATGAATTAGCCTACACAGGAAGTTGAATCTTCTATTGAAAAACAGTAACGTGTGATACTTATGTTGAATTGTCAAGTAGCCTATATCGTTTGTATTATGTTTCAGTAATAGCCTAGTTAATTCAAGTTCAACCAAGAATCTGTCATTTATCTGGGAGTATTGCGCATTCATCCATTGATGTCATGCATTCAGTGAGGGGTGATTAGTGCCTGGGTACCAACACTGTGCCATGGGCTGTTGGCCCATTCAGTCGGAAAACAGGGTAAAAAAAACCAGGTAAATAGTCTCTAAATAATTTTCTGTTTGTGAATTTAGAATTCTGACAACGGAAAACAATATAATGTACGCCTATTTAGGAAAAGTCAGTGAAGGAGGAGGGAGTAGCTTTCAAAATGGCAGTTCTATTTTAATTACAATCACAAACGCCAATTCCTGTAGGCATTTGGCGGTCCTAATGTTAGCAGTCAACAACTGTTAAATAACGTTATGTAGAACTTGTTGCAAATTCAGTGTTCCACTGTACTGGCTGTATCGAAACCAGGAAACTATGAAAAATGTACCAAGTATCATGACATAATGTATATAACATTGATCTATATTACATGTATTCATTATTACTGAATAGCTTATATCGGGCTTTACAGGTTATAAAACATTTTTAAATATTTAATATTGCTTTATAATTTCTTTCATGCTTCACGAAAGGTCTTTGGCTCCCCCTGAGGAGGCGCAACTCACACATTAAAAACCCCAAGCCTAACTGAAGTTAAAAAGATTTGTCAATGTTGACAACTGGTGTTGACAATACAACAGAACCAATTAAATTGAATTTAATCTAATAGGTGTTAAAAAATATCTTAAAGCCCAACAACTTCAGGAAACTGTTGCAAAATTGATTCATTAAAGGTTCCTCCAATCTCTCCACAATCTGAAATGGCAAATATGAGTGATTGACTCTAATGGTTGCTTGAGGACCTCCATGGTTCCTTGAGTGTGGGTCAGAGGGTCCAATTTCAGTGGTAGTAATTTAGTTTGTTTTTGTTTGTTTTTCTTGGCCTTTCCCAAACAAACAAAAACCTTACCCCTTAACAAAATTACTTGGAATTGATACCTAAATGTAAGCCATAACCACTTGGAATGAATGCATAAGCTTAACAGTAGACATGGTTTAAATTGATGTTTACTTCAATTTAACTACTTCAACCACAGACATTTGCTTGGGAGTGACCTTATTGTTAAAATGTTTTAATTTTTATGTGAATCGCATGAATGCGAGGCATGGCTGGAAGTGGAGGTAAGATACGTTGTAAAGATGAGGGCGGGTTAAGTGGAAGGTGTCGAGGGAGATGATTGATTGGTAAATTAAGACAATGCATATGCACTGGGAAGTGTCTGGGAATGAGATTAGTACAGGTTTACCGAAATCCCATGGTGCTTATTACGAGATTAGCGTAAGGAATACAGTTTCATTTGTAGTATTTGGGACTGGGGTGAGGTACTGCTACTATTGCTGTAAATTAGTGTGATGGTAGGGTGGGACACATTCCTGGTGAACTCAACTAACAGCAGCAGGAGTGTTTGTGTGCTCAGTAATGACTTCATGGAGTCTGGCTTTGCTCCTACATACACATTCAGAAACCCATATGTGTACACACACACACACACACACACACTGCTGCTGCTTTCCTGACTGGATGAATGGATGATGTGTTTGAATCCAGGATTCAGGGTTTTATGTTTTTCCCCTATTTGGGCTGTAGAGCTTTGGATTGGTCAGACGGGCCCTCAAATATCTGACTATTTGGGGATTGTGATTGGTCAGAAGGAAGCAGACTGTGACCCACTGTTTAGAATTATTATTTTTTTATAAATCATCCTTTCCATCCTTTCAATTTGGATATATTTATTGGCAGGTGTAACTAACAGCTTAAGCAGTATCCACCCTTCCTTTTTTCCTTTCCTCCAATTTATTTCAGTGCATTGATGCTAGCTTCTATTTTTTCTTTTCTCCAAGGTCTCTCTGCCTCCTTTTAATCCCTTTGTCTCTACCTCACCTCCCAATAACATGGATATATGCCACTTGGCAGACGCTTTCATCCGAACTGACTTACAGTGATGTACATTAATGCAGTTGATTATGTATGGGTGGTCCCTGGGAAATCAAACCCAAAATCCTGCCGTTGCAATTGCCATGCTCTACCAAGTGAGCCATACAGGACCACATCTGTTTTCTGCAGGTGTGGTTATTCGGAGCACACCCTGTCTGGCTCAGTAACCGGTAGCGTCCAGGGCAGCTTTAGAGCCAGTACTGCCAATGAAGTGTGTTTGTGTGACCACACCACAGTGTAGAGTAAGCAGAACAGAGCAATGTGTTTCTTTTAAAGAGCCTTTTGACAGCCAACTATCCATTTGCTCCAGTAAGCTAATAAAGAGGAAAGCCACACATTCACAGCACAATAGCTGGATTTAATTCATGTAATCAATGTAAAGATTAAATGTTTTGCAATAATGATGTGGTCAATTCTTCACGACACAAGGGTAAATGGCTGGTTCTTTACCACCATGATGCACCGTAATATGTATTTAAAAAAAATACATTATCATCAGAGTTTAAGGTGTTTTTTTAAATGTGTCTCTGAAAGGGTGTAGGAATATCCAGTGACGACTCATGCTGTTTTTCTGTGTCTATATCTCCACAGCTGTGTCTGTATTGCCCCGTGATGTTGGCTCACACCTGTCTCCTGTTGTTGCTGTGCTTTGCCCATCTGCCCGCTCCCTCACTGGCCCTGCCCTTCGAGCAGAGGGGATTCTGGGACTTCGCAATGGACAGCGATGTGGGAGGGATGATGTCGATGATGAAGGATGAAGAGGAAGGCTCGGCCACAGAGGAGCTACCCTCTCCTGAAATACCCACATGCCCATTCGGGTGCCAGTGCCAACTCAAAGTTGTGCAGTGCTCTGATCTGGGTTAGTGTGTGTCTTACTGTAAGAGTGAAACAGTTATTGTTTGTGTGGGTGCCATTGTGTTGCATTGTGTTGTGGGGATTACTCAAGGCAGGGGATTTTTTGCAGTATAATATGAATGGGAAACAGTTGCTCAGCTATGGAAGGCAGCATGGTTGTCCTGGTCACAAAAAAGATACAGCTTAAATAACACTAATATGTGTTATTTGCTTAAGAGCTAGTTAACACATAACGACGACTGGAACTGGAAGCACGCAGGCTTTCCTGTGTGCCGTAGAAAACGGTTGCACTGACGATGGCTCCACATTCACTATGTAGTTTTATGCTTATTACTGTTTGTATTGTTTTTATTTTTTTCATGCTGCACTGTCACTCATACAGTATGATCGACCAGCCCTTTTGGAAATTCGTTCATCACTGAATATGGACTTTTACACTACGTAACCAGAGCACTTGCTGTGATTCCTTTGTCCTGCCGCCCATTTGTTTACCAATACGCTGATGGAGGAGGAAGAAGAGAGGCAAACGTGCCGGTATCCTATGTAGATCTCAGACGAGATACTGCAATCTGGCATTACCGAGCATTTTACTCACAAATGTTCAATCCCTGGAAAATAAAATGGCCGAACTACACAGTCGGATTAACTTTCAGGGGGACGTTGCGAACTGTTGTAGAACTGTTGTGCTGGCGTTTGTAGAGACCTGGCTGGATCCTATGGTGCCTGACTTGGCCATCACCCCAACTGTTTTCTCCATCTACAGGTGGGACATAACTTTAGAGTCAGGTAAATGTAAGGGCGCAGGGGTCTGCATTATGGTTAACTCTTGCTGGGGCTTGGATATTTGCTTTCAACACACTGTTCACCAGACCTAGAGCTACTTGCTGTAAAAGTATGACCCTTCTACCTTCCATGGGAATTCAGCTCTGCTATATTCACTGCAGTCTACATACAACAGATTGGCAGATGTTCTGTAATGCAGCCGATAGGGAGATTGATGAATACACAGACTCTGTCTCAGCATATATCTCCAAGTGCATCGATGATGTCATACTGAGGGTAAATGTTCCCCAACCAAAAGCCCTGGGTTAATGGTAATGTCTGTGCTATGCTCAGAGCACGGTCCTCTGCCTATAGTTCCAGGGACCTTGAGGCTCTGAGGAGGTCCAGTTATGATATGCCAAAAGAGACTACAAGGATAAGTTGGATTCTAACTACCACAGCTCTGACCTGAGACACAAGTGGTGTGGACCTCAACACATCACAGATTATAAACAGCAATGATGCCTAGCCTGCCGCCTCTCTCCCCAATGAGCTCAACTCTTTCTGTGCTCGGTTTGAGGTGACCAACACCATTCCTTCTGGAAGGCTTGCTGAGGACCAGGACGGCTGCACACTGTCCCTAACAGCCATGTCCTCAGGGGGTGTGCCGACCACCTCTATATTCAACCTCTCCCTGTCTCTGTCTGCAGTCCCCACCTGCTTCAAACAGACCACCATTGTCCTTGTACCAAAGAAACCTTCCATCACCTACCTGAATTACTACCGCCCTGTAGCACTGACCTCCATCATCATGAAGTGCTTCGAGCAGCTGGTCACAACTCACATCTGCTCCACCCTTCCTGACACCTTGGACCTCTTTCAATTTGCATACCGCCCCAATAGATCTACAAACAATGCCATCGCCCTGACGACACACACCGCCCTCTCCCACCTGGAAAAAGGCAACACGTGAGGATGCTGTTCGTGGACTACAGCTCAGCATTCAACACTATTTTGCCCACTAAGCTTGTTCCTAAGCTCAGGGCCCTGGGACTTTTGCAATTGGATCCTGGACTTGCTGGTGGGCAGACCACAGGTGATGAGAATGGTAAACCTCACCTCCTCTGCACTGACCCTGAGCACCGGAGCCCCCCAGGGCTGCATCAAGTTCCTCAGTGTGTTAATCAAGGCAAGCAAACTCGGCAGTGAAAACTGCCGCAAAGCGACTATACTTTATGAGAAGACTCAAGAAGTTTGGCATGTCTGAAAAAACTCTCACCAACTTCTACAGGTGCACCATTGAGGGCATCCTGTATTACTGCCTGGTACGCTCCGCTGCGCATCGCAAGTCCCTCCAGAGGGTGGTGAAGTCTGCGGAGCGTGTCATCAGCTGCCATCTCCGCTCCATGCAAGGCATCTACCATACACGATGCCTTAGGAAAGCACGGAACATCATCAAAGACTACTGCCACCCAGGCTATGGTCTGTTCACACTGCTGCCGTCTGGTAGATGCTACCGGAGCATCGGGGCATGCACTTCCAGACTCACAAACAGTTTTTTCCCTGAGGCCATAAGGCTCCTCAACCAGCAACACTGATCTATGATCATACTAATCACACATGAACATTCCAAATGCTCTGATGTCTTTCCATGTACATTCAATGTACATTAGAATATTCTTTTGTGTGTACCATTCTTAGACATATTACACTCATATTTATAATATTTAGTAAGTCTACCCATATGGTTCATATTCCCCATTCTACACTCTTTAAAATTGCTGCTAGTTTACATTGTTTTCTATATTGCTTTTTTTTACCTTATATATTTCTTAATTCTTACTACGTAGATGTCGTGTTCCATGTCACAAGAATTTCATTGTTCAGAATGACGCTGTGTTATTCGGTGCATTTCATAAATAAACTTTTGAACTTGAACAGGCTGACAGGTGCCTCAACTCCTCAAGTCCCAGGACTGCTAGTCAGAAAAAAAGCTGGCTAATGGATGCAAACACTGTTCTTTACCCAATACTAATGTCTTTAAGTGAACTATATAGCCTAGCTACCCTACAGTAATGTATAGATTTATGATATTGTTGTGTTGATGAGAAAACCAATGGAAAATTATACGCACGTTAGTTGACATTTGTCTACATTTCTAAAGTGTATTTCGCAAAATATATATTTATGTTAAGAAATATATATATATTTCTCTGAAAGGAAAACACACAAAATCAGACCTTTTCCAACTTTATTTACACACAGTAACCTGCAATATACCAGTGGAAGATAAAAAAAAATGCAAACCACTATGAAAATGAATTACAATTTAAACAGTGAAATATTTGGATAAATGAATACAACCCTGAGTTACCACTTGGTGGAATCATCTCTTGCGTGAATTACAGCCACTTGGCCTTGGAGTCTACAATGTGCTTTTTGGCAACGCTCAAACAAGACTTGATTTTGCCTTTTTTGAGGAGTGTTTTTTTATGGCCACCCTCCCATAGAAATCAGATTTCTGGAGCGCTTGTGATATTGTGGTCACATGTACACATTGACCAGTCTTTGCCATAAAGGCCTGAAGTTCCTTCAAAGTTGCCATTGGCTTCTTGGTACACTTCCTGATCAGTCTCTTCCTTGCTCAGTCATCCAGTTTGGAAGGAAAGCCTGATCTATGCAAGGTCTGGGGGGTGCCATACGCCTTCCACTTCTTAATAATGGTCTTTACTGTGGTCCAAAGGATTGACAAAGCCTTTGAAATCGTGTTTATATCCATTCCCTGACTTGTGCCATTCCACAACTTGTAGATCTTTCAAAAGTACGTTTCTGCCCATAGATTCTTTGCTTTGAACTGAACTACAAAGCAGTGCTCTATGGAGCCAAATTGAGCTCAAATGTATTGACTGTAAGAAAAGAAAAACGTAACTGAAATATTTCATAGTATGAAAAAACTAAATTCAATCGTATGAAAAAAATAGATTCAAGCGTGGAAAAAGTGTATGCTAAAATCATTAAATGGATTTTCGCGTCCGATCTTAAAATGTCTTCGTTCACACACATTTTTTTCCACGTTCACTTCTTCTTACGATTACAATTTCTTCCCACCTTCGTTCGAGTCATGTTTTCTCAAAACCAAGTTTTGAGCCTCTATTGGCATGGAGGCGGGGCTTTATCTGGGCATAGAATTCTCGCAGCCGATTTGCCATGAATCACACCATTATAAGGTGAAAATCATAGCCTTCTTAAACAATTGGAGTAAAAGAGTTAAATAACTTTAGACGGGTAAAGAACTTCAATACGGGGCAGAGTTTGGTTTATTGTCGATCTAATATTAGCAATTTTCTGATTAAAAAAGGTTAAGAACCTTTCAAAGTCTGCAGCAGTTGAGGACATGGCCCCGACTGGTGCTGGACTAACAAGACGGTCAGACGTTCTAAATAAGAACTTTGGGTTATGTCAGTTTGCTGCAATTTGTTCATACCTAGATTTCGCATCATTAATTGCTGTATTGTAAGATAATAGCAGCTCCTTCAAATACATGTCTTAAGGTTTTGTATGTTCTCATCTAACCAAAGGTAAAGTTTTGTTTCAGGCCTTTACCTTGATCTAAAAGAAGCAACTACATACTGATGAAAACATTAAGCAGGACATTAAAAACAATATTAAGATGATCAGAGACTTCCTTTTAAAATATCTTCCTTTACAAAATGATTCAGGGTAAGACCAAGAGTAAAAACCAAATACAATGTGTAGCCATGATTTTGGGTCTGACCAGAGACATGCGGTGTCATTTAATTTCATTTAATAAACATTGGTCACCATCTGTCATCCAAGTCTCCATTTCTAGATAAAAGTCCAGATTAAACTCCTTGCAGTATACCCGTGAGCGACCAACCGCTGGGAGCAGTTCCACATCCCGCACATATCGAGTCACCCACAATTATTTTCACTGGCATCAGTCCCAGCACAGGCTGGTCATCAAGAGGCTTGATGGGCTCCGAAGAATGTTGGGCCAGAACTTCGAACCGGTTCGGCGGATGCAGCTTCCACTGAATTAATGGAGGAAGTAAAACATGCTGTGCTTCTTACGTTTTGTTAGCATAAAATAATCGAGTGGCAGACTGGGAGTGGAACAAACCGTAGATGGAGGAGTTACAGGAGGAAAATAATCCATATACGCGTCCGTTTTGGTAATGTCCTCGGTATGCATCACCGATACCCCCAATTTTGAAGTGAAGGCACCAAAGTCACTCCATCTCAATAATAATGTCTCGAGCACCTCTTACGTTTGGGTATTGTCTTTTAAAATAGCAAAGAGATCATTCAATATTTTAATGTCTGAAAGTAGTTTGATAATCCACTCTTTCAGGTGGTTTGTCTACTGACATTTGTCACAGACAAAACCTTCAATAAAATCCTCTTTCTCTGTTACTAAAAACATCTTGCAAATTTCATACTTCATGGCAGTGTCCTTGTGCGTTGAGGTCTCTATCTCGGGCCTTACACTAGACTGGAGGTAGCTTCTGGTCCCAGCCCAAGGGCTAACCACAATGCAAGTGGAGAAAAACTTGTTTAAAAGTATAAAATCCACAAACTCGGATGAATAAAACATGCCAGTTTTATCATTTTAAAATACATCTGATAAAATCTTTAAAAAAAATCAAATTATCTTCATTTGTGATCTGTTTTTTTACTCTTTCTATTCTGGTTAGAGCTAGTTTGCGCTGTTCTATGAATAGAGTAGTATAGTACACAACGTTGTACGAGATCTTCAGTTTCTTGTTAATTTCTTGCATGGAATAGCCTTCATTTCTCAGAACAAGAATAGACTGATGAGTTTCAGAAGAAAGTTCTTTGTTTTGGGCCATTTTGAGCCTGTAATCAAACCCACAATTGCTGATGCTCCAGATATTCAGTCTCAAGAAGGCTAACATAATTGCAAAAGGGTTTTGCCTAAACCGGGTTATTAGCCATTCCCCATTCTCCAGATCACAGAATGCTCTTTCGAGTCTCTGCTGAGTGCCGAGGTCCTTTAGAGCAGCAAGCCCTGTCATTATTAGGGTAACTGCTGGACCCACAACTACTGTTTTTTAAACTCTCACTAGTCAAATTAAGACCAGTTAGTTAATCAAGATGCCAGCCACCAAAATAATAATGACCATTTATGATCTTAGAAAATGCAGCAAAAAATGAAGGGAATAAATCATACATTAATAAGGCAGTGATACATTATTAAACATTTTGGATCATTTGTATGTGCTATATTCTTTGTCAACTTGTTTTATATTACCTATTATTATTTTTATTATAATTGTGGTTGTTGTTACTGAGGCTGTTATGATGGTTGTTTTTCATGGTAATGATGGTCTTATTGCAAATTAAGCTTTATCAAATTTTTTGACATTGATTTACACGGTCTCCGTACAGACATGAGTTTGATCGTAAGGATACAACAAAGATAATGTTGATAAATACCAGCACTGTCGGTGAAATGATAGTACGTTAATTTTAAGATCATTTTAAGATTTTATTGTATGCACGTTTCATGAATGAGGCCCATTGTTCAGGATTGATTGCAGACATTTTTGTTAGTACTTTGTCAGTGATGTTGGGCACAGTTTTTGCCCGGCACTTCACGTATACAATGCAAACTCTGCAAACTCTGTGCAATCAACATTCCACATTAGATTTTGTATGGAGATTTCTTTCAAAATGTTGTAAACTTGTAAGTAGCAAGTCACAAATAAATGCAGCGAGTCAGACGTACATAATGCAACTGTCAAATAAAAATCACTGTCAAGAAATACACCGATCAGCCATAACATTATGACCACCTGCCAAATATTGTGTAGGTCCCCCTTTTGCCGCCAAACGGCCCTGAACAGTCAAGGCAAAGATTCCACTAGACTTCTCAAGGTGTGCTATGGTATCTGGCACCAAGACAGCAGCAGATCCTTTAAGTCCTGTAAGTTGCGAGGTGGGGCCTCCATGGATTGGACCTGTTTGTCCAGCACATCCTACAGATGCTCGATTGGATTGAGATCTGGGGAATTACAGGCCAAATCAACACCTTGAACTCGTTGTTGTGTTCCTCAAACCATTCCAGAACCATTTTTGCTTTGTGGCAGGGCACATTATCATAGGTAAAATAGGCCAGTGCCATCAGGGAAATACTGTTGCCATGAAAGGGTGCACATGTTCTGTAACAATGCTCCGGTAGGTGGTATGTGTCAAGGTAACATCCACATGACTGGCAGGACCCAAGGTTTCCCAGAAGAACATTGCCCAAACCATCACACTGCCTCCGCCGGCTTGCCTCCTTCCCATAGTGCATCCTGGTGCCATGTGTTCTCCAGGTAAACGACGCACACGCACCAGGCCATCCACCTGATGTTAAAGGAAATGTGATTCATCAGACCAGGCCACATTCTTCAGGCCACCTTCTTCCGTGGTCCAGTTCTGATGTTTACGTGCCCATTGTAGGTGCTTTCGGCAGTGGACAGGGGTCAGCATGGGCACCCTGACTGTGGCTACGCAGCCCCATATGCAACAAACTGCGATGCACTGTGTGTTCTGACACCTTTCT
The DNA here is from genome assembly GCA_016801175.1 of Esox masquinongy. Classification (NCBI taxonomy): domain Eukaryota; kingdom Metazoa; phylum Chordata; class Actinopteri; order Esociformes; family Esocidae; genus Esox; species Esox masquinongy. The sequence continues at coordinate 10,991 of JACXGI010006143.1, read as the reverse complement.
ATCAGTAACAGTTAACTTTTTCATCAATTTGAGCTACAGTAGCTCGTCTGTTGGATTGGCCCACCCAGGCCAGCCTTCGCTCACCACGTGCATCAGTGGCCTTGGCCACCCATGACACTGTCACCGGTTCACTGCTTTTCTTTCCTTGGACCACTTTTGATAGGTACTGACCACTGCAGCCCGGGAACACCCCACCAGGGCTGCAGTTTTGGAGATGCTCTGACCCAGTCGTCTAACCATTTTGGTTAGACGACCACAATTTGGCCCTTGTCAAAGTCGGTCAGCCCATTTTTCCTGCTTCTAACACATCAACTTTGAGGGCCGAAGGTTCACTTGCTGCCTAATACAGTTGTGCTCAAAAGTTTGCATACCCTGGACAATTTGTATATATGTACCATTTGTAAAGAAAACGTGTGAGCAGGCAAAACACGCCTTTTATTTCTTATGGGATTCACATTAAACTGTAGGTCATAACAGAATGGCACAATCATAAAACAAAACATGACAACAAAGAAAATATTGAACTGAACCCTGTTCAAAAGTCTGCATACCCTTAGTTCTTAATACTGTGTATTGCTCCCTTTAGCATCAATGACAGCGGGCAGTCTTTTGTAATAATTGTCTATGAGACCCCGAATTCTTGCAGGTGGTATAGCTGCCCATTCGTCTTGTCAAAATGCCTCCAGGTCATGCAAAGTCTTTGGTCGTCTTGCACGAACCACACATTTGAGATCTCCCCAGAGTGTCTCAATGATATTAAGGTCAGGAGAGTGTGATGGCCACTCCAGAACCTTCACCTTTTTCTGCTGTATCCACTGGAGTGTCAAATTGGCCTTGTGCTTAAGGTCATTGTCATGCTGGAAAGTCCAAGAACATCCCATGCGCAGCTTTCGTGCAGATTAATGCAAATTGTCTGCCAGTATTTTCTGATACCATGCTGCATTCATCTTGTTATCAATTTTCACTAGATTCCCCATGCCTTTAGAGCTCACACACCCCCCAAAACATCAGTGAGCCACCACCATGCTTCACAGTGGGGATGGTATTCTGTTCACTATAGGCCTTGTTGACCCCTCCCCAAACATAACGCTTATGGTTGTGACCATAAAGCTATATTTTGGTCTTGTCACTCCAAATGACAGTGTGACAGAAGCTATGAGGTGTGTCAAGGTGTTGTCAGGCATATTGTAACCAGGCTTTTTTGTGGCATTGGCTCAGTAAAGGCTTCTTTCTGGCAACTCGACCATGCAGCTCATTTTTTTCAAGCATAATCGTATTGTGCTCCTTGAAACAACCACACCGTCTTTTTCCTACCTGACCTTGGCTTGGTATCAGGAGATCCCCGAATGTTCCACTTCTTAATAAGTGATTGAACAGTACTGACTGACATTTGCAAGGCTTTGGATACCTTTTTATATCCTTTTCCATATTTATAAAGTCCCATTACCTTGTTAAACAGGTCTTTTGATAGTTCTTTTCTGCTCCCCATGGCTCAGTATCTAGCCTGCTCAGTGCATCCACATGAGAGCTAACATACTCAATGACTATTTATACACAGACACTAATTGCAATATAAAAAGCCACAGGTGTGGGAAATTCACCTTTAATTGCCATTTTCACCTGTGTGTGTCACCTTGTGTGTCTGTAACAAGGCCAAACATTCAAGGGTATGTAACCTTTTGATCAGGGCCATTCGGGTGATTTCTGTTATCATTATGATTTAAAAAGGAGCAAAACAACTACGTGATAATAAATGTCTTCATATGATCACTATACTTAAATAAAAGTATGACTGATCATTTTTTGCATGATCGGTCATATTTTCAAAATCAATGCCAAATTTTCACAATTTCTTCCAGGGTATGCAAACTTATGAGCACAACTGTATATCCCACCCACTGATAATAACGAGATTATCAGTGTTATTCACTTCACCTGTCAGTGGTCATAATGTTATGACTGATCGGTGTATATGCATATAGTTTCACAAACAAATGTCAACATCCAAAAACAAATAATGAATTGTTTACAAAAACAAAAGATGATTAGCAAATAAATGTATGTTTTTTATGTTGAGTCATATTTTTGTGAATGTTACAGAATTTGTCACCTGCATTTTACAGATTTGTGACTTGCATTACATTTGTGAGGGCTGCTACATATTTGTGAGCCACATTTTACAGATCAGTTCATACAGGATCCAGATTAGGACCTCCATAGTTCTGGTTATGTTTTGTCTTCAGAACCCCTGTATGTTTATAAATTTGTATAAATAAAGTGTTGGGTAATAAGTATGATTTATGAACACATTTTACAATTCAGCTTAAGTTTAGGCTGTATGGTGTTGATTTCTACAGCTCACCAGCATTGTGTGTAATTTCAGAACAATCAAGACAAACATTGACTTTGAACATGGCGGATGGACATCATCACAGGAAGTTTTCATCACCCAGTTAGCTCATTGAATATTGCCAGGCTTTTCTACTTAATCAAGTCACCTAACTGACAATATAATCTTTAGTATATTATAGTGAAGCAACAAGGGAGTTATTCAGACAACAATAATATTGGTATTAACACAATTAGCTACAATATAAGGATGTTTTTGTTGCTACAGTAGTCAGCTTTGCTCAATATGAAGCTAGTTTTTCTTTAACTACCTCTGACATGCATTAACATTACATTAGTTTGTTAGCTCATCTCATCCTTGGCTAGATTACTTTGTCTATTAGGTGACTTGTGTAACTGACTGCAGACTGAAGCAAACAAACTCTCGTACACTAGGATCTTGTGTTGATATAGCTTTAGTGTCAGCTGTAACCGAAAGATAACACAGTAAATAACAAGCTTTAGACAAGAAAGTCACAGCATTCACTCCACATCAGTTGCATCTTTCGGACTGTTTGATCACAATGCAAATGAACAATAAGATATAAAACATGAGTAGATGTTTTATATAGATGTTTTAAAACATGAGTAGAAAACAAATACAATGGATAAAGCAAAGTGCCATACCTGCAGCAGACAGAAATCACAGTAAATAACAAGCTTTTGACAAGACGGTCACAGCATTCAGTAATGGGACAGAATATTTTTCAGCTAAGTGCAAAATATTTCCAGGTTGCACACAATAATCCAAAGGTCCTATAAAACTTACATAGTGTTCAACCATATTTATCTCTTTTGTAAAGTACAATTGAAAATAAAAAGTGAAACTAATAATGCATATCGAATTTCTAAACACGTTGGAGTTGCTAAACAAAGGCCATACCAACGAGTGCCAGCTAAGCATTTGATTGTCAGTCTATCCTCCACAGCCAGCTACAGGTGTGGATTTATGAACTATGTAAAACACAAAAATGCATGCCTTTCTTTTGTAAATTAATAGATACACACTTGTTCAATAATCCCTCGACAGAACTGAATCATGTATTTAATTATTTTCTACGTTTGACACAATTTTTGGATCAAAATTATACACTGAAACTTAACCGACCTGCTCATCAGTTGTATCTTTCGGACTGTAGAGCAGACGGGACCAACATGCAAATAGGGTAAATCACAAAATGTACAGAATCTTATACCGGATAAAATGATTGTATCCACCTATACAGAATGAAACATTTACATGTTTTAATGCTACTGCGATCTTATTTGTAAGAAAAAAATTATCTAATCAAATAATAAGTTTGAGGAACTTCTGACAGCCCCACCTCTAATGGAATGGCACGGTCTTCCTACAGCAATACTTTTTATAACTTAGCGACTACCGAAACTCACAACATGGGCTGATGCCTTACCATTTCACCCCATTACAATTGACTGAGTACAATGACTGGCAATATTCATTTAGCTAACTGGGTGATGGAAACTTAAAAGACATCTGTGACCGACTTCCATCTGCCAATGTTCAATGTTAATATTCATCTTGATCGTTTGAAAACTAATGTCCATACAATGCTGTGAGCGGTAGAAATCAACAACATACAGCCTAAACGTATGCTGAATTGTAAATTGTGCAAACACACATCATACTTACTACCAAACACTTTATTCATACAACTGATTGTGCTGTTATTTTGAAAGTACGCTTTAAACATATAGGGGTTCTGGAGATTAAGCATAACCAGAACTAAGGAGGTCCTAATCTGGATTCCGTATGCAACTGATCCGTAAAACACGACTCACAAAAATGTAGCAGCCCTCACAAATATGTGGAGCAACTCACAAAAATGGAAGGGGACTCACAAATGCAATGCAAGTCACAAATCTGTAAAATGCAGGTGACAAATGCTGTAACATTCACAAAAACATGTTCGAACATTAAAAACGGTCTTACATTTATTTGCTAATCATCTTTTGTTTTTGGATTTTGACATATGTTGGTGAAACTATATGCATATATATCTTGACAGTGATTTTTGACAGTTGTGTTATATATTTGTGATTTGCTAATTACAAGTTTACAACATTTTGATAGAAATATATCTCCATTTTTATTTGATGGAGAGTGTCCTGGTTCTGACTGTGTGGAGTGCATTACTTGAATTGAGAGAAATACAGGGAAAGGGAGAGAGAGAATAAAATCTTGTGGTATATTATCATAGAGAAGAATTTTTCCTAGGCATAACAGGATATTCTGATAAAGAAAGGCATGTCTTTGAAGAATGTTTGTTTCTGATATGTGGGAGCTGAAAGGGAGGAAGAAGAGAGAGGTGAGAGGGGAACATTAAGTAGGGGAGCGAGGTAAGTCAAGCCAAAGTGTTTGTTAAAGCTTCAAGCAATAAATGGAAAAGTGAAACTTACTAGCGGCGTGAGTACCACGTCTTGTAATGGACGCTCGGTTGGTACAGGGTTTGACTTTTCAATATTCACATTTAAACAAAACGAATATCCACCAAATGACCACTATGAAATGGAATTTACCTCGCTTGATTTGGGACAGTTGGTTTGAAACCAAATAGTTGTTTCTCAGGATTATAGCCTGTGATTATTTATTAACATTTAAAACAGGAGTGACATGATGATTATTTGTATTGTAACACATTCCTCCTATCCAGGAGAATTCTACTCTTACCCTACGATGTCCAGAGCCTGCTATTTTTCTGTTCTACCTCATCATTAATTGCACCTACCTAGTGTCCCAGCTCTGAATACATCCCTGATTTAGAGGGTTGCAATGAAAAACTGTAAAGGAACTGGCTTTGAGGTCTCCAAACATTTCAAATTGCATTGTTTGCTTAATTGGTGTGAGTGGCTAAATTAGCACACTTGGCTGCAGTTACAGGTTTCCTTAAAGTTGTGTTTGGTCAGTTCAAAGCCTCACTAGGGGAATACGCATTAATGCTACCTAACAACAAATAAAATCATGTCTGATAAGGCCACTTAAATGAAACTAGCCAGAAGCCCCACCTCCCAGGCTCAAATGTAAAGTATGCATCTGCACACTTAGATTTTTCAATTGTTCAGGAGTTCTGGCATAATAAAAATGAAAGTTTTTTTTTACCTTTTTACACACTTTTGCTCTACACTGCACTGTGCAATTTTACTGTCCATCTCGGGTTATACTGCCTCGGAGAGTTGTTGTCAGGGACGGAATTCTGTGATTTTAGTGGTAAGACCCCAAAACATCTAAAAAAAACCAATATGTCAGACTATAAAAACAGCTTTTCAGTGCGTTCCGTAAGTTTGAAAGCCAGGTACCGCAAATTTTAAAATACACAGCTCAAAAAAATTAAGGGAACACTTAAATCACACATCGGGTCTCAATGAAGGAAATATATTAGAGATCAAAATCTTTACTGTACATTGTGTAATTTGTTGAGAACAAAATAACTTAATAATGGTCAATGGAAACTAAAATCACCAACCGAGGGCTGGATTCAAACTCACACCGAAAATCAAAGTAAACATTTGAAATTAGAGGCTGTTCAAACTTGCATGAATTTCATCACGGTAACTCATAATGTGGCTCAGTATTGTGTATGGCCCCCACGTGCCTGTATGCACCCCTGACAATATCTGGGCATGCTCCTGATGAGACGGCGGAAGGTGTCCTAGGGGGTCTCCTCCCAGACCAGGATCAGGGCATCACTGAGCTCCTGGACAGTCTGTGGCACTACTTGGCGGCGTTGCATGCACTGATACATAACATCCCAGAGGTTCTCAATTGCATTCAGGTCAGGGGAACATGAGGGCCAGTTAATGGCATCAATGCCTTCATCATCCAGGAACTGCCTACACACTCTGGCCACATGAGGCCGGGGATTGTCCTGCACCAGGAGGAATCCAGGGCCCACTGCACTAGCATAAGGTCTGAGGATTTCATCCCAGTACCTAACAGCCGTCAGGGTACCGTTGGCTAGCATGTGGTGGTCTGTATGACCCTCCAAGGATATGCTTCCCCAGACCATCACTGACCCACCGCCAAACCGGTCATGCTGGATGATGTTGCAGGCAGTATAACGTTCACCAAAGCGTCTCCAGACTCCTTCACTTCTGTCACATGTGCTCAGTGTGAACCTTCTCTCACCTGTGAAGAGAACGGGGTGCCAATGGTGGACCTGCCAATTCTGGTGTTTTCTGGTGAATGCGCTGTGAGCACAGGTCCCACTAGAGGACGTCGGGCCCTCATGCCACCCTCATGGAGTCAATTTCAGATAGTTTGGACAGAAACATGCATGTAGCCCGCTGGAGGTCATTTTGTAGGGCTCTGGCAGTGCTCCTCCTGTTCCTCCTCGCCCAAAGGAGCAGATACTGGTCCTGCTGCTGGGTTGATACCCTTTTAAAGACCTGTCCATCTTTCCTTGTGTAATGGCCCGTCTCCTGTTATCTCCTCCATGCTCTTGAGACTGTACTGGGGGAGACAGCAAACCTTCTTGCGATTGCACGTATGTATGTGCCATCCTGGAGAAGCTGGACTACCTGTGCAACCTGAATGGGCTGCAGGTACTGCCTCATGCTACCAGTGGTAACACGGACACTAGCAAAACAAGAAGAATCAGTCAGGAAGGATAAGGAGAGAGCAATTGTCTGTGGCCACCACCTGTAAAACCATTCCCCTTTTGAGGGTTGTCACTTTTTGGGGGTTGTGCACCTGTTGTCACTTGTTGTCAACAGGTGCATTCATTTGCACCAAAACAGGTGATATTGATTCACAATCGCTTATGCTTCCTAACTGGGCAAATTGATATCCCTGAAGTTTAATGGACTTGGTGTTATACTGTGATTTTTTTGGGAAGTGTATTACCTTCAGTGACATATTTGGGGGTAATCGTGTGTTTTTTTGAACTAAAACAAGCATTAGGAAAAGTGGGATTGACTTCCTGGTTTTACTTCCCGGTTCCTGGTTTTACTTGAATATTAGGTAGCTGTTCTGTACCATTTGATAACATGCCACATAGAAGACATAAATAGTATGAATTATAAGCTAGTTAATAATGTACCGTAAGCATTGTGTCATATTTTATGTAAGCTAGCCTATCTGAAATTACCTTGCCATAATGTTGTTTCTCTCAAGATTGAAGGCGGAAGATTACACACACACACACACACACACACACACACACAGACTGCATCTCTAGCAGTGTGTTCAGGTGTTATTTTATGGAATGCCATTTGGGTTATTGCATGTCAAAATTACCAGGTTAAACAACACAATCTGACACGTCAAATGATAGATTATAGAATTATCCTGAAACCAATAACCAGCTACTGCAGTCATTTCCATGTTTGTTTTGTAGAACAAGCTAAACAAGCAATCCTACTACTGTAGCCCTGTTGTCCAGAGCAAAAGCTAACTAATGTTGTTATAGCAAATTACTATCCGCATAAGTGTGCGTTATTCAAATGGATCTGGTCCAAACATGACCAACAACAAAAACAACAACTTAGAAGTATTGAAATGATGACACTTTGGTAGTTATCTAACTGAAATGATAAGATGATTTGTATGGTGTTTTTTGGGGGAGAACATTGTTTGCATCCATCACCTAGCTTTTATTCTGACTCGCTGTTGTTCTGATGTCTTAAAGGCATTCCCAGTTGTGCCAAGACCTCTGGTTTTTGTTGCAAAACCTTTTTAATGAATTCCATGGGTATTTTAGGGATACACAACATCATAGTATAAAGATTCTGAATGATGTTTATGTATGGTTTCTTCTTTGCATTGTAAAGTTTTTACTTGCATTTGTAGATACAGCAACGTACTGTGTTCACAGACAGTGGTTTTTGGAAGTGTTCCTGAGTCCATGCAGTGATTTCCACTACAGAATTGTGTCTGTTTTTGATGCAGTGCTGCCTGAGGGCTCATCCAATATTGGTTTTCGGCCTTGTCCCTTGCATAGAGAGATTTAAAGATTCAGAGAATCAGGAGAAATGATATTGTATACTGTAGTTTATGAGATCCCCAAACTCTTTGCAATTTTACATTGAGAAACGTCATTCTTATATTGTTGCACTATTTGCCAACAATATAAGAATGATGGTCACAGTCTTAAACAGAGCGGTGAACCGCTCCCCATCTTTACTTTTGAAAGACTCATTCTCTCTGGGATGCTCTTTTTATGCGTAATCATGTTACTGACCTGTTGCCAGTTAACCTAATTAGTTGAGATGATCCACCAGGTTCTTTCTTTGTATTGCACAACTTTTCCAGTCTTTTGTTGCCACTGTCCCAGCTTTTTTGAAACGTGTTGCTGGCATCAATTTCGAAGTGGGCATATATTTTTCAAGGAACAATTACATTTTTCAGTTTCAACATTTGATGTTGTCTTTGTACTATTTTTAATTGAATATAGAGTTTATATGATTTGCACATCTTTGCATTCTGTTTTTATTTCCATTTGACACGGCATCCCAACTTTTTTGGAAACAGGGTTGTATGTTCCAGTATCATCTCAACCCATCAGATCGTTTCTTTCACATTAAATACAAGATAGGCATGCCTACCTAAAATTCTAAACACAGATGTCTTCTTGTTCTTAACTTATAGATGAAATTAATTGTAACAAAACATACATTCAGAATACCACACCTTGATGTAGAGATGCTTAATTTCTGTATGAAAAAATTAGTCAACATTACCCACTCTCCCCTACAATAGAGGGAGAGACAGAGATAAAGACAGAAAAGGGAGGGGACGAGAGAGAGCAAGAGAGAAGAGAAAGGGAAAGATTGTGAGAGCCACGTTGATGGTTGCAGACCAGATGAAAGCATGGTGTGTAATTTCCTTTAAGGAGCTTTTTTTCTTGAGACATGCATAGGATGTTCAAATGAGAGTATGAACTATGAATGATAGAGAGGAGAAAAGAAAGATGGGAGGGGATGGAGAGGGGAAGAGCGTTACTAAAAGAGATGGAATACGTGTTTATGTGTTTCTGTTTAGCTTTGGAGTACAGAATTAGTGTGTGAAATAATTAACTTACAGTGTTACCAAAGCATCATTTAATTATGTGCAAAATAATGTTATGCTTCAAACGGTAAAAAATTAGGGGCAACCAGGAAAGAAACATGCACACACCTGCACATTCACATTGGCCTACGCATATAAATGCATAATACACAAATTCACAAACCTTAATCCTCCATTCTCCTAAATTATAGTCTTCTAAAAGACTTTACAGACCGTGTCCCAACAAAGCCTACAGACAAGCCAGGAAATAAGTGCTTATTATCTCAAAATATAAACAATGTTGTTTTATGCACTGTGTGTCTGAATGTGCAGGCACACACTGTGCAGTACTTCCAATATTTGTGTATGTCTGTGTATTCAATATTTCTTTCTTTTTGTTTTACTTGGTAACTGTTTTGCTTTTTTGTATGTAGGTAGTATTTTTATGTTCTGTTTCATATCAGATATTGTCTGTGCTTTCGTTTATTTGGTTTTATTGAATCATGATTTCATTTTTTCCCACCACATAACAAAACTGTTTCCTGTACTAGACTACTGAAATCAGTAAATTTGGAAGCATATAATTTGTGAGTTGTCATTGCTTATTTAGAACAGATGTAGTTTGGCTGTGGCATGTTTGAGTTACTGTCTCTGAGGTTCCCAATCTTTTGTGGATTAATTTTGTATAACAGTAACTGGTATATGTGTGTGTTTGACTGGTTTTGTGGGTGTGTTGGGGCGGGGGAGTGATTAGAGAGAAGAGATTTCAAGGGATTTGGGGGCACAGTTTGACATTACACTGTGTTTTTGGGGGGCTTTTGTTGATGGTAGGAGATATTTATGGTTGGTTTGGTATGGGGGGCATTTTTGAGTGATGGATGACTAGATGGTTGAGACTCAATAAGGACTTTGATTTGGGCAGGGCTTGGTTAGGGGTTTGGTTTAAGATTTGGAGATTCAGCTGTGTTAAAACAACCAACCAGATTGGGTCTCCTAAGACAGATAGGGCAAACTCAGTCTTCATTTTGAGTAGAGACATGTACTCATACATTATTATTACTTTTATCACTATATTACTTACAGTATTATTATATCAGTTATTACTCCGAATATTGAATCGACCTTGGTGTCTTGTAAAACCGTGCAGGGTGGATTTTTGTTGTGTTGTGTTTTGTCCTGCATGAGGACAAGAGGGTGTAGATTTGGGTTCTGCGTCAGATGTTGTCAGGGATTGACTGGAGTAGAAGGGGTGTTGCTAAAGCAGGTCCCCAAAAGTAAGGGTTTTGTTTCAACAGTGGGATGGGTACTTGACTGGTCTGTGGTTGTGACACGTCTTGTGGTCTTGGGTACATGCAGTATATTACTGTAGCTGTACTCTTTGCGGGTCGTGCTCTTGTATATGTGAGTGTGTGTCAGGTTTGTGTCCTATTGAGTGTTCCTGATTTATTTGTTGTAATCTTGCTGACAGTCTTGTGGAAGTCACATCAATTGGGACTTAGTGAAATCTAAACCAGCTGGATAACATCCTGTTGTCCCAATCTGAGTGTGTGTGTGTGTGTGTGTGTGTGTGTGTGTGTGTGTGTGTGTGTGTGTGAGAGAG
>JACXGI010006142.1:0-43200 GCA_016801175.1 Esox masquinongy | reverse complement strand
CAGACCATAACACATTTTCCCACGTGCTTTTGGGAGACTTGATGTTTGTTTTTGCAAACTTCAGCCGGGCTTGGATGTTTTTCTTTGTAAGAAAAGGCTTCCGTCTTGCCACCCTACCCCATAGCCCATTCATATGAAGAATACGGGAGATTGTTGTCACATGTAGCACACAGCCAGTACTTGCCAGAAATTCCTGCAGCTCCTTTAATGTTGCTGTAGGCCTCTTGGAAGTCTTTTCATCAATTTTGGAGGGACATCCAGTTCTTGGTAATGTCTCTGTTGTGCCATATTTTCTCCACTTGATGATGACTGTCTTCACTGTGTTCCATGGTATATCAAATGCTTTGAAAATTCTTTTGTACCCTTCTCCTGACTGATATCTTTCAACAATGAGATCCCTCTGATGCTTTGGAAGCTCTCTGCGGACCATGGCTTTTGCTCTTAGATGCAACTAAGAAAATGTCAGGAAAATTCTACTAGAACAGCTGAACTTTATTTGTGATTAATCAGAGTCACTTTAAATGATGGCAGGTGTGTAATGACTTCTATTTAACATGAGTTTGAATGTGATTGGTCCATTCTGAACACAGCCACATCCCCAGTTATAAGAGGGTGTGCACACTTATGCAACCAGGTTATTGTAAGTTTTTTATTTTTCATTTTTCCCCCTCGAAGATTTCAGTTAGTTTTTCAATTGAATTGTTCACATTATATGTCACATTTAAAGTGGAAAAAGTTCTGACATGATTTATCTTTGTCTCATTCTTTTACATCACAAAAACCTGGCATTTTAACAGGGGTGTGTAGACTTTTTTTATTCACTGTATATGTATAATTAACATTAGGATAAAATCTTACTTATACAAGAAATGGATGGGAACTCACTTTTGACACATTTGTCATGCTTGTTTATAAGTAGTTTTGGTCTGAGGGTAATAGATGATTTTGCATTGCTGCATTGAGACTATCAAGTCAACAGTAGAACACAGATAAACCAGATCGCATGTCAAACTGTGAGGTTGTTTTTTTAACAGCTGAGTGGACACATTCAATCTTAACTAGCAGCCAATGCCACTCTGTCCACCGCAGCGGGGTTCTACTGCGTCATCATTTTTCCCTGCCCTGATTGACAGTACCAATGCTTTCATCTCTGAGCCATCTGTCGCTGGGCCTGGTAAGTCTGGGTCATCCAGAGTTAGCATTGTGGTTGAGTAAGTGCATTTTTCGTAGGATATCTTTTATGACCTGTTAACAGTGTGTAAGGGAACAAGCAGTCTGGAACCTCTAGCTATGATGGAGGGAGGCAGAGCAGTAGAGATGCCAAGACAGCAGTGAGGTCATGTAGGAAAGTGAGGAGAAATGCCCTGCATCAGCACATTTTGCTTCACCCAGCCTTCTGGAACAGGAGGAGTCGAGACAAAAGAGAGGGATCAGAGTGAGAGAGAAGGTTAGATATTGAGAGGGAAAGTGGGGGAGGGTCATGGGAATCCAGAGAAAAACATTTCCCCCAAAAAACCATCTCTTTGGCTGCGTTTGAACAGGCACCCCAATCCTGATATCTTGCTCAAATATTGGCAAAAACTTGATTAGCACAACTTTGATGAAAGAAAGGTGATGCAAGTGAATACACATTTAAAATACAAAATTGGACAAGCTGGACAAACTATGGCAAGCTTACATCAACATCTTGTCAAGGCCCGATTGGTGTTTCGAAGTGGAATAGCACCCTTTAAAACCTGTCCCGGGCCAGGTTGGAGGCACAAAGTTAAAAATTTGAAGAGGGACATTTGTTAAAAAGTATTTTGTAAAAAGGTCTTAATCGCAAAATATCTGAATTTCTTTGCCTGTGTTAACACAGCCTTCATGATTATTGTTTGGTCGTGGAAGACTTCATTCACAAGGGGATTTGTTCACACATTTATCATCTAAGCACAGAAAAAGTATGGTCTGTGATGAAAGAACTGCCCAGGGTCAAAAAGCATTCAGAGGTAAAATGTTATATTTTTCTTAGAAGTCCCCCTCACCCTGGGCCTCTACACCCTATTATCCCCTCCCTAACCCCACGTCAGAGCACAGACAGTGACGTGTGAGGTTGCTCCTCAGGGCAGCTCATTCAAGTACACAGCAGAGATTATGTGAAAGCAGCCCCACCTCGGCTTCTTTTGTCTGGGCTGCTCTGACCCCTGAAGGAGTGCATGCTGGGCAGAATGGAAAGGCTATTTATTGGCTGTCCTTGACAAAGTAACTGCTCGTCTTGCTGTACTGAGTGGGTCAGTGTGAAGGTAGTTCAAGATTAATACATAATACGAATTTGTCACTGAATAATTAATTCCCTAGTAAACCGACTTATGGGATAGTTGTGAAAACTCTCCACTAGATTGTGAAAGTTGTCAAAAACACTCATACTAAAATACTAAATCATTGGAGTAAGTAGACATCACAGTTCATTGGAGCTTGGGGTTTTCTATATCATCCCCAAACAATGAAATCCTAAACCGAAATGCATCCAAATGTTTGTCCCACCATTTTCTTTGGTTTAGAATTTCTTGGAAAAGTTGTGTTGTGCTACAGAGGGTGCCTTGAGACAGTTCATTACTCGCTATAATCATGTCTAACATCCTGAGACAATTGTCTGGTTTTCTTCAAAATCTCCTGGCTCATTGCGGTGCACAGTGACACAAAAAAGGATAACTGTGACTTAGCATGATCTTCCTGTGGCCTAGATCTGGTGTATATACATGGCCCTAAAAAAAATCTGAAATACAGACTGGTTGTCTGTTGTCTGGTTTTCTTCAAAATCTCCTGGCTCATTGTGGTGCACAGTGACACAAAAAAGGATAACTGTGACTTAGCATGATCTTCCTGTGGCCTAGATCTGGTGTATATACATGGCCCTAAAAAAAATCTGAAATACAGACAAACCATTGACATATCAGTTGGTAGGTTTACAGTCTCGGGCAAAATATCTTTTCAAGGTGCACTTGCAACACTTCTTGGCTTGAATGAGCCTCTTACGTAAGTATAATTTGTGGTGAGTAACCATTTTACTTTCCATCCCACTTTTCTTCACAAACACAATGACAAAAAGTAGTCCCGGGCCTACAACTCACAGCAATGGTTAAGATATACAAGGCTATGGAAGCCACTGCACCACCAGGGGTTCGGATCTAAATAATCTATCCCCTACCCATGGACATCTAGCAACATACTGTGCCATTAACAGTGTTCCCAGTTACTGACCCACTGCCCAACTCCCTCTGACATACAACATCCCTCACTATTGACTGTACTGTGTCTGACTGCCCTCCATTTCCCTGAAATATAATACGCACATTTTAAGGCTTTCCATTTAAATGGCAACACTGAATCTTTAGATATGCTTGCATAACTTAGACATTTGAGTAAATTAACTGACCTCAGTGAAAACTATGCATACATAATGAGCATGTGGCACTAGAAGGATTCATCCCTACGGAGGTAAATGTCCTAAAAGAATATGCATTGTATTTTGGACAACATGGGAAAATGTTACCTTTTCTTTGTTTCACAAAACACATTAACCACAACTGAAATTAGAATGGCCTGCTTAAAATGTATTTAAATTATCTTTTAGAGTACATTTTATGTCATACTCAACTTACAAAAATAGTATAAAAAGGCATGAAAGAGGGGTAAGCACCAAACAGGCAGAAAGGAAGAGCTTAAAAGCCTTCAAAAATCCTCACGGTTTGATCACCAAGGCAGTATTGTTTTAGGGAGGGGGTCAGGGTTAATTGCATGTCACCATCCATTTCAAATGGCCGGGGCAGGATTAAGAGACAAGAGGGCCAGCCATGTGTGGACTGGGGAGATGTTCGGCCAAAAGGAGGAATCTGCTTCCAAGACCTGGGGCTCCATGTTCTAGGAACGTACTCTTTCTCTCTCTTTTTTTATTCCATCTGGAGTGAAATAGTGGCTGTTTGACATACACAGACAATCAAACTGCGGGCTTATTCACATTACGCTACATTTTCCGAGACATAAAAAAGAAGACTCAAGACGCTAGATTGTTTTGTTGTATAAACTTCCAGATATGATAGCCCGAGACGCCACCTTCCGAAGAAACATGCACCACATTTTCAATAGAGCCCCCCCGGAGTTTTGCAAGTGTGAAGACAATTCTGTCAGAGCTGTATCAAGTTTCTGTTTAGAATGAACACATTTTGCTAGATTTTCCCGTGATTAATGGCCACAATCCTGCATAGTACGTCTCAAAAAAGCCTGTGTAAATTCAACCGCCATGGAAATGATTATGCAAACCAAGATAATTCTATTTATTGTTTTATTCTCTCTCGTAATGTAAACAAGCCCAAAGAAAGTTAAATATATCTGAAGCTTGAGAGATGCCAATGCATGGGCATCTTTTTACTGGGGGCTAATCTTTAAAAATGGTTATGTTAGTTGATTTAAAGAAATATTTCTTATACTGAGGCCTTGTGTTTGAGTCCCTTTATTTCAGGGGCTCAAATGTATTTGGACAAATTAACACAATCATAAATAAAATGTTCATTTTTAATACTTTGTCAAGAATCCTTTGCAGGCAATGACTGCTTGAAGTCTGGAATGCATGGACATCATCAAATGCTGGGTTTCCTCTTTTGTGACGCTTTGCCAGGCCTTTATTGCAGCTGTCATCAGTTGTTGTTTGTTCGTGGGTCTTTCTGCCTTAAGTTTTGTCTTCAGTAAGTGAAACGCATGCTTGATTGGGATGAGATCAGGTGATTGACTCGGCCATTGCAGAGTATTCCACTTCTTTGCCTTAAAAAACTCCTGGGTTGCTTTCGCAGTATGTTTTGGGTCATTGTCCATCTGTAAAGTGAAGCACTGTCCAATCAACTTTGCTGAATTAGGCTGAATCTGAGCAGACAATTTATCCCTATACACTTCAGAATTCATCCGGCTGCATCTGTCTTCTGTGTCACTAGTGTTCATCAATAAACACAGATGATGTGGTACGTATTGGATCATGAGCCATTCCAAGCCTTCTCCATACTTTTTTCTTCCCATCATTCTGGTACAGGTTGACCTTCGTTTTGTCTGTCTAAAGAATGCTGTTCCAGAACTGGGCTGGCTTTTTTGGATGTTTTTTGGCAAAGTCTAATCTGGCCTTTCTATTCTTGAAGCTTATGAATGCTTTGCACCTTGTGATGAACCCTCTGTATTTGCTCTCGTGAAGTCTTCTCTTTATGGTAGACTTGGATAATGATATGCCTACCTCCTGGAGAGTGTTCTTCACTTGGCTGGATGTTGCGAAGTGGTTTTTCTTAACCATGGAAAGGATCCTACGATCATCCACCACTGCTGTCTTCCATGGACGTCCAGGCATTTTTGTGATGGAGAGCTCACCAGTGCATTTTGTTCTCAGAACGTACCAAACTGTTGATTTTACCACTCCTAATGTTTCTGCGATCTCTCCGATGGAATTTTTGTTTTGCAGCCTAAGGATGGCCTGTTTCACTTGCATTGAGAGCTCCTCCGACCGCATGTTTTGGGTTCACAGCAACAGCTTCCAAATACGATTACCATACCTGGAATCAACTCCAGCCCTTTTACCTGCTTAATTGATGAAGAAATAAAGGAACAGCCCACAACTGTCCAAGAAACAGCTTATGAGTAAATTGTCCAATTACCTTTGGTCCCTTGAAAAAGAGGGGGCTACATATTAAAGAGCTGTAATTCCTAAACCCTTCCTCCAATTTGGATGTGAATACCCTCAAATTAAAGCTGAGAAACTGCACTTTAAAGCCCATATTCATTATTTAACTGTAACTTTAATATATTTTGGTGAACAGCCAAAATAAAACTTGTGTCACTGTCCAATTATTTGCGGACCTAACTGCATTTTTGTATAGCTGCTTCACATGACTTCCAGTATATTAATGCAGTTATAACCAAAGACCATGAGGCCACTAAAAGAACATAAAATAGACCAGGGGAAACATTAATTTCATAAAAACAGTTTATGAGTCAGGGACATTGCATAATAAAATAGGTTTCATATGCACTGCAAGACAGTGAGGATTGTGAAGCTAAAAATAACAAGGTGAAGGTCCAGAGCTTCTCATGGACAAGCATAAACTGCATACAGAACACAATCATACATTTCTCACCTCACTGATAATACACACTGTATTCTTCCACAACAGCTTCACCAAGTGACCTTCATATCGGTGTTACTCGACAGGTCACAATCGGTCAGGTCATGTTTGCATCAGACAGTAACAAAGTGTCACTTTGTTACAAATAAGGCTTCAAATCAGTTGACTTCGGTCTACTTAATCTTAGTGGTACCCCTAAAAGTCTCAGGAGTGCCCTCTGCCTCTACTCCCGCCCCTGCCTCTAAACCCACCTCTACCTCTACCCCTGCCTCTCTCGCTAGACAGATGTCCTGCGGAGCGCCTCAGCTTCTTCCTCTCCTCGTGGTGATCACGCTCTGCCTGCTGCTGCCGCTGTTGCTGCTCAGACTGAGGAATATCATTGAGGAAGGAGAGGGAGAGAAAAGAGAGAAAGAGAGTGAGAAAGACACATATTTTCAGTTAGAGCATAACAAAGCAGTGTTCTGTTTAACATTTTTCTTAAGCTTTCCCGTTAGAAAACTTGTAATCAATGACGACAGTAATTTTAACAGCTCACACCATAGTACTTGGGATTAAGCCAGCAGACAAACTCAATCTCTCTGCACATAAGGGAGCCTTGGGCCCACCAGGCTTTGCACCATCAGTGTCCCATAGTAAAAACCAATGTTATTGATATTTCTTTTTTTTTGTAACTTGTCCATGCAACTCTGTGATAACTGAACCATTTTTTTAAACGAGCTGATACAAAATACAAAAGTTGTGTGACAGACAAACTTTTTTGTGTGACAGACAAACAAATACAAAACAGCAGTCAAACAAATGCTCATGGCATTTTCTGTGACATTGGTTGTCTAATGAAAGTAACATTACACATTTTACAGTAGTAAATGGAATTAAATCCTCATACTTGTAAAAACAAATTGCATGTTTAGGAAAACACAGAAACTGACTAATGTAAACATTTTGAAGCACTGACGAGCACTGACTGAGGGTTTAGCATTTGTTTGCCTTCTGGTAGCACTTGGCTGTTGTATTCACAAATAAACATATGAAATATTTGTACCACCTGATTTATAGTTTTATTTCTGAAACTTTTTTTTTTACCCACAGTCTGATTTCTAAAAATCAACAACCACGTGAATTTTCAATTGTGAGTCACACAATTAACAGATACGAAATGGATTTTACCACATTTTTATACCCCAGCTAAGCCATGGAACACAGACTGAGTACTTTTAAAAAGTAGAATGTTAATGCAGATTTGATTGTGTGATTTTATTTATACAGGGTTCATTTGTACAGTCAAATTTAAGCAGTTTACAAGCACTTACAATGTGCATTGTAAATGTTTTCTAGCACATTGCATCTTTTGAAAACCAAACCTCATCTAAAAAGGCTATCATTTAATTTTAATTTAATTAACCACGTTAGATTAGATGTTATTGTGGTGTAACAACTCATATGTCATGTAAACTTGGTATTAAATTATGTATTACCTGGCTAAAATATAGCCAGAAAATTTAAAACGGCATCTGTCAAAATCAGTAAACAGCAATATACATTAACTTCAGCTTCATTATATACAGAGGTTAAATTGGGCTGGATGCAGAGGGAACTGAAATCCTGATCAAAACCAAACTTAGGCAGAGCTTAGCTCCCATACTGCCACTGGCCAGCAGTTTAACATTTTAGGTAAAACTGGCCACTCTAACCTATAACCCTATGATTTTTCTCTGCACACACTCTCTACTTTCGCGAAGTGGCTGCTACAGATCGCATTCATTCGTGGAGACCTAATGTGCAGGCAGAAATGAGACAGCGCAAGAGGCTGCGGGAAGATGAAAGACTAGCAGTCAAATGTTCTCTTGTTGTACTGTATACTGATGTGCATGAGAAATAAGTTGTTAACCAACAGGGGATGTCTCTCCATAATCAGTTTGTGTGGTCATAGTGGTGCACTGTCTAGATGCTGAGATTATTATATTTCGTGCGACAGTGCAGCCGACAAGAGCACCTTTAAATGATTTGCAACCAAATGCCTACTCAAAGACTGGTTGTTTTAATATTGGACAAGTTAATTTTTTAGTTTACTAAGAAATCTTTCGTTTACTAAGCCCACAAAAATCGTAGACTAGCTAGAGTACTAAATAAATTAATTAGGTTAATTGATATGATCTTATGTTTGGTAAGGCTTGCACAAATATATTTACTATATTGGCTGACAAAATGTTATTCTTGAGAGAGAGAGCTTTGGCATGCCAATGGACTATGCATACCCCTATTGAATATCTTCATCATTGGACAGGTGACACTGGAACACTAGTTATTTAGACTAGCCCAGCAGTTCCCAACCAGGGGTACTAGGACTTGAGAAGACCCAGAAGATCACAGGCTTACTGAAAGGCTTGTGGGCACATGTTGGTGTATTTCAGGGGTACAAGGCAAAATCTATCTGTTGGTAAAGTAACTGAAAAAGGTTGGGAACCACTGGACTAACCCATTTCCTATGCTTTAACCTAGGGCCTAGGTCAGGGGTACTCAACTCTTATACTACAAGGTCCGGAGCCTGCAGGTTCTGTTCTACCTCACTTTTTGTAACCAACTGACATTGCATTTTATCAAATATTTCCCAGTCCCATCATTCCGCGAATATCCTAAAACAGGGGTATCAAACTCATTCCACTGAAGCCCTAGTAACTGATGGTTTTTAATTATTTTCCAATTATGACCTACGCAAGCAGGTGAGCGGAGTTCCTAACTAATAAGTAACCTTAATGAATCAAGTACAAGGTAGGAGCGAAAACCAGCAGACAATGATTCACAGAGTTTCCCCTTTATTGTAATAGCAGTGGAGCCCCGCCACTGCTAAAAATGACACGCCGCCACAGAAAAACAGAATATTTTTATGAAATACAATATTTTTTTGCACATGCTGAGCGCACTTTACCATTGCGCGAAGTTTATCGTCGCACCAGCATCAGAGCAGAGCAACAACGTCCTGCACCCGACGTTCGGACTATCAAGCTAGCGAGTGAGGTCAAAGAAACGTAACTGGCTGTGTCTGTGCACACGCACATTTGTATTGAACTATCAGTGAGTGGTTGTCACATTGATATAAAGAAGTTAGCCATCATCTAAGCGACAACCAAAGGTAAGAAGCAAGCTAGCTAACCAACTGTCACAACTCGATAGCTACAATCGGTTACAATAGATTAGCATCATGCTGGAAACATTAGAGATTCGACAGCAACAATACGACCTCCGGTATTCGTATTTTGCCTTCAAAATGTCTGCGGTGAAATGTTACATACATTTGGCAGCATCAATAAGACTTCCGAATTTTGCCTTCAAAATCAGTTACAAATTAAATGTGAAATCATGGGGCACTGTGTGCTACATCAAGCAAAACTTTATTTTCTACCTCCTCTTTATCCCCCAATGCAACACACTGTACTGTACATGGAATTCATATTGCCTCACAACTGAGAGTGAGTACTTAGGTTATTATTAGAGAATAAGGTTAAGACAGTATTGTCACAATGTTAAGAAAATAAAGTTGACAAGCAAGAGAGACTGGTGTACAGGGAGGACGCATCAAGACTTTTGTGTCGCTGCATGTCGGCCCGCAACCACCCCCACTGTTAGGAAAAAAAGTAGGGGACACACTGCAATGCTTTACTTATATTAAAGCATTGATCAAGCTGGTGTGTAGGTAAGTCTTTGGTATATTCCCACCCCACCTGCCACCATGAAAAAAGGGCTCCCTGAATTCCGAAACCCCATTTTGACTCCTGAAAATACACCTTATTCCACTAAACACACAAACATCATCAGTGAAACTGAGGTGCTTTTTCTTTGTCTGATTTGTTTGTCAGAATTAATTTGCATTTGTCACTTAACATTTCTAAATGCTTTGGTCTGATTTAAAAACATTTAAAAACTGTTTAAATGAAAACCGCATTGCTAACAGGTGGGGCTACACAAACAACTATATAACAGGTGTGACATTTCACTTCATATTATTTGAATTCCACAATAAGGTTAAACCTACACAACTGGAACAGCAGGTTAGTACTAGCCAGCATGACTGAAATGAAACCTCCACCTGTTCTTGTAACTCACCTAATTGACACCATCTCCATTTTGTGAAACACTCTGGGCTGCCAAATGAGCCCAGAAAACACTTTCCCACTTTACAGCATAACATCAAATACACACGAACAGTAGCCGTTAATGTCTAGACATTATGGTAAATATCATACAGCGTATCTTTGGCACGACTTGACAGTGCAGACTGCCATTGCGAAAACTTTCATGCAGACATTTGGGTGTTGCTTTACCATACTATATAATTACATATTTTTTAGACACTATCATTAACACGGCAGCCTATTTATCTGCAGACACATTTCCTAGATAAACTTTCACAACCTTGGTGACAAAAAAATGAACAGTGTTACTCATTTTCAAGAAGGTGCGCACGTTAACTGACTTATGTCAGTTAAGAAGGTGCGCCCTATTTATTATGCACTAGCATCATGACTTACCTTTTTTAGGGTGAAAGTGAACTGTTTGCTGCCAACAGCTGTGTCAGCCACATTTACTGTCCCAGACCGTTCCTCCAGCTTCAGACGCTCCTCCAGTGATGCTCTGTCAGAAAATCCATGCATAACATCAGCATGGGACTCATACACAAATCAATCAACAGCATCTCTCACACACACGTTTCTCTAACATTGTGGGGTCCAATTTTCCACTTTTTTCAAGATCTACTGTACGTAATGCCGGGCTGATAAATTGGGCTGAGACGTTCATTACTTTCTGTCCCGCCAACTTTTAGCTGAGAATCAAATTGGCCAGAAATAGCTTACCAAAAAGGTTGTCAAATAATTGCAGTGGTAATTCATGGGTCAACCTTCCTTGCCTATATTTGGACCCTGCCCTAATTTGGCCCATGTTCTAATTTTTATTGCTGCTTGCTGCATGTGTCCACCTGTCAATACAGTGATGGATGAGACAGCCACTTAGGCTGTGACCAGGTCAGGCCACATATTTGCCTTTTCCAGGGAGCTCGCAGTCACACAGACTCATGTTTCTGTGCTAATTATTGTACAGGCAAAAAAAGTACTTTATATTCTATTATATGCCATGTGACGTGTGACTATTTGTAAAAATTAATAGTAAAAAAATGTGCAACGCTTGTTTTGGTGTGTGCAAAATGTTATGGTTCTTAAGACTAAATGGTGTAATCAAGACTTTCACTGAGGGATGACCTCAACTCACTTCTGCAACTTCTGCTTGTGTGCCACGTCCCCAAAGCTGCGGAACTCCTCACCAGCCTTGATCTGGAAGAAGCGAGGCTGCTGACCTGGTTTCCTACCCTGGGTTTGGTTCTGGGCAGTGTCCTCATCCAGCAGAGTGGTGTTACGGTCCTGCTGCTTCCTCTCCTGCCGCCTGCGGTCCCTCCCCTCCTCATATATGAGGCGCCTCTGTTCCCGGACCTCATCCACCCAGCTCTTATCATCATCAGAACTCTCGTCTGAGCTGCCACGCCCCTCCGTTTCATCCTCTTCATGGTCCGCCTCCATTTGCAGAAAGGAAGAGGTTGGGGGGTGACAATGTAGAATTAGAATGGGGAGGGGTTTACTTTTAAAGCCAAGTTGCATGTTAGTTTAATCCTACCATTAAACAGCTAAATTTGATTTAAATGTAGCCATTTATCCCCTTACCTTTTCACCATCAGTGGCCTGTTTGGCTAGAAGCTGTAGCTTCTTCCTTCTCTTCTGGCCCACTTTGGACACAATGGGGTTAAGCAGCCGGAATTCCTCACTCTGCTCCTCTACCTGGTAGTCTGGGTTCTCAAACATCACCTGGAAACGCTCGTCGCTAAGGATGCTGGGTAGAGCCTAGCAGAGAGAGGATTAGTAGAAGATTTGATTAACAGTCTGGGCAAGTGACACATTTGCTAGATAAGCACACTTGATTTCAGATACAAATGCCAACATCCTGTTAATTACTTTAGAAATAAAAAGACATCAACACTTGACTTTAGTGCCAACATCTATCCGCATTTGGCAGTTTTTAGTTTTAGACCCTGACAGTAGTAAGTAAACTCAGTGTGTGTGCGCAGCTGTATCTTCTCCAACCTTGCCCTTCTTCTTCCTGGTACACAGTTCTGCCTCGTCATCTCCCTCCACCATCAGCTTGAGAGCCAGCTCCTTGTTCACCTTGGGCAGCTTCTGTCTCAGCAATACAGACCATTCATTCACACAAATCAACATTCAATATATACTATAAGTAACATGTATAGCAACCGAGAGGTTACATAGATACATATCCCTGAGATGGGGAGAAATATTTTGTTCTATCCTTCATCAAGACAATTAACTCTAATAATCAAATCATGCTCAATTAAACCATGTTCTTGTATGTCTGAATAAATTAATTTTCCAAGCTGTCAGAGTTCTGTATATCACACCTTGATTTGTACTCTCTGGGCCCTGGAGTCTTCTATCTTCTGACGAATCTTGTCTTTGCGGTAGTCCTCATACGCAAATGGATTGGCCATGGTCTTAACCTGGGAGAGACACAGAAAACAGACACAAAGTTCTATAAGTTACAATAAAAACACCTATATAATATAATCAATAAGTAAAATGCAGATTGCACCACAAAAAGGAAAACAAACATATTTGGACACGCAACCTACCTTGTGGTACAGTCTGATGTCCATGAAGAAGCCATGCATGTAGGCCCGCAGGAGAGCAGATCCCACCAAGTGGGACAAACCTATGGTTGAATAAGTAACATAGATTAACATGTCAGATTATACAGTGAGGTCCAAAAGCATTAGGATAATGACACACTGTATTTGTACAATAACATGTCAGATTATACAGTGAGGTCCAAAGTATGATTATGATTTCAAATGATCCCCAACTGACTGACCTTAAATTATCGTGGATCAAAACAATTTACATTTTGCACTAACTAACATATGCCTAACCATCCTGATTAAAATCGTCTTGAAGGAAAACAGAGACATGGTTGATATCGCTCATTGATTCCCAATGTTGAGCTTGAGAAATTCTATTAACAACTGATATTAGGTTACTCTAAAGTTAGAAGAATATTATTCACTATTATTGGCTTCTAAATGTGCTTCCAGCAAGGGTTACCTCTGTAGAGTGAAGAAGTAAAAAATCTAAATATTTATCATTTGTTATTAACTGAAAAAAAGCTATATGGAAAGAGTAGTAGGTAGTGTAGGGAAACAATTACATAGATACAATACAAATGTATAAATACAAGGAGGAAATAGGGTGTGTTGACTTTCAATAGCACTGTACTTGTAACTTTACATGTAATGGTAATGTTACTTCATACAAAAAGCTATTTGTTAAGAAATGTTTTCAGAGAGTTAAGATTCTCCAGCCACCATTTTCTCAACTCTGAATGAATTATAGTTAGCGCTTAGCCTTTTCAGTCCCTGCTTAGTTCCCTGTAAGATCGCTTTTGTTCTGGAATGTGTGGGAGTCGTGTCATGCAACGACTGTGTGTGTGGTAACCAGATGGACCCCCCCCCCAGAAATCTCACTATCCGCCCAGGTGCCTGTCAGTTACATAAGAGGGACACATTTCACAGCTGCATTGAACTGAACTCCCCATCCCCCTCCGTTTCTTCTCAGTCTCTCCCTCATCTATTCCACCCCTCCTTTCCCTCTCCTCTCCACTCCACTCCTCCCTGTCTACCTCTCCACCCCTCTCTCCCCTACCTCCCTATCCCTCTCTATCCCCTTTTATCCTTCCCCAACCAACCGCCTTTCCCCTCCTTGTCACTTGATCTCTTTAGTGCTGACCTAAGCATTCCTCTGTTCTTTCAACCCTTCTGTCCCCAGCCCCTTCATCTCTAGCCCCACATCCATCTCTTCAATTCGCTCTCCATTCCGCCAGTGTTTCCCCTACCGTTCATGTTTAGGCATAACTTGTAAGCCTAGCCGGTTCGGCCCCAACCTGCCTAAAATCAAAATGGCCACCACTCAATGACAAGTTTAGTGTTGAGGGTCTAGGAGGTTTCCTCAGGAACTTTAGGCCAAAAACAACTTGATTCCATATACAAGCCCCTACCCGGTACAATGTATGCAATAAGCACTTGTATTTCTTAAAGGAACACATCAAAGATATCTGAAAGAAATGATCCCAGTAGCACCACATCCACCCGCCTCTCACCCAAGTTCTCCAAGTCCTTGCGGGTGACAAACTTGTAGTCATCATAAATGGTATTCTCAGGGCTCTCCTCCAGCTCCTCTGTAAGGTTGTCCAGGAAGGAGCACCAGCGAGGAGCAGGCCCCAGCGCCTAGAAGGTACAAAATGGGAGAAAGTAGAAAATGAATGTGAAGGAGAGACCAGGAATGAAGAATAAGGAAGATTCCAGGAACATTTGAAGTATTCAAATTCTCCCCTGTACAAAAACAGTATGAAAATGTAAGTAACTCTGGCTAGGAACATCGGCTAAATGACTCAAATGTTGAAAGTAAAAAGTATTCCAATACGACTAAGGTTTTGTAAGGGAAAGAAAGGGTCTCAGGGCCTGGAGGATGAGTCAACAAGAATCGGACAAGTCTCATTTGATTGCATTCCCCAATGACTGTGCGACACATGAATGCCAGTGGGTTCAACCCAAAAGTACATGTGTTCTATTAATTCAGGGTTCAAAGTCTACGGAATGTTCCCTTCCTCAGTGTAATCATTGAGGAGCCATTGGCAAATGTTAACTTCAAAACTTTGTCCTGCTCTACTGTAGACAACTAGGAAGGCATCTGAAAACTACCAGAGATAAAAACCCAGAAAGAAACAAATTCTCTTGAAATGGAATCATGATCCTGCCACAAATCCATGAATGATTTATTAGATGAGTAAATCTAACAAGCTGACAACTTTGTGTTATATTTGAGGTTACCATTGATGTTCATAGCATACCTGGGTGAAAATGTTAGCTATTTATTCAGGGCAGTTTGAGCACTGATATGTGAATGTTTGACATCTGCCTTCATTTTCTGCCCAAGTATTTCAGAATCTTCAAAACTGAAAACAATGTGTTTGCTGTTAACAGATGAACGCAACATTTCCTAAGTTCAGTGTTAGCTCTATGTAGGACCAAACACACGTGGGTTAATGCCTCGTTGTAGTTTACCATCACAGTGATCTAATCAGTGGTTGATATTTGGGACAGTACTAATCAGTGGTTGATATATGGGACAGAAACTAAGTGTGTCAGGGTTATCACATCATCTTTCTAAACAGAGATCACTTTACAGTATACACACACAACACACACACCACCTTCCTAAACAGACACTACTTTACAGTGTACACAAGTAATTGTTTAGCTTAGAGAAACTGGGTATACACAAGATTATTCATAACCCAACAAGGGCACTTTTATATGTGAAACCTGGTGTGCTGTCTTGTAAAAAAATAAAAATAATAATAATAATAATATGCAGGTGTATTTATTTGCAGTGTTAGTGCACACACCAGAGAGCTAACAGTGCCTTGATTCTAGGCTTTACACTTGATTGTCTGTTGGAGTCTGACAACATGAGGTCCAAACAAGTGTCAATGCAAGTCAAGCTGGTCATCATTAGGTCAGAATAAATCAGCCAAAACAACCAAAACATGGTCAACAACCTGGTCGACCAAGGAAGACCACTAATGGAAGAACAAAGAATCAGGAACACACCATCGATGAGTCAGCCACTACCATTGCAGATTACTTCACCAGCCAAACTAAAGAAGCTAGACTGAAAGGTGTGTGAAAAAAGTTTACTCCATTTTTTCCCCTTAAAAGTAAAAAGAGCCTTTGGAACGAAACATTTATTATGGACAGATGAGACTAAAATATGTACCAGAAAGATAGCAAGGAGAAAGTGTGGAGAAAATCAAACTGACATTCCACCTCATCTGCCACATTGTGAAGGGGCTGTTATTGGCTCACTTGTCTTCACTGATGAATTGCTGACAACAGTAGCAAATAGATTCTGAAGAGTACAAAACCATTATGTCTTGCTCATATAAAACTAAATGGCTTTTAACTACTCATCATGCAGGACAATGACCCGAAACACCGTACAATAGATATCAAGGAGCCAAAATTGGAAAGCTGTTGACTGGCCAAGTTAATCACTCCACTTGAATTCATACAAGGCATCAATAAAATGCCAAATGTAGTTATGCAGAACTGCGCTGAACATTATGCAGTAACTTTGTGCGACATGCAAATGTGCATATAGCCTACTTTAAGTACTGCCAGTGTAATGTTGTTAATAAATATAAAATGTGTCACATCAATGCACAACAAAACAAAAAAAAAATGGCACAGTGTTAAAGGGTCATATTTTTTCACTGTAAAGGCTAGAATGAAGTGGTTTTCACTGAGGAATAGAGAGACTTCATGGTGGGTGAAATGCAAGTGTTGAGCAAGACTACTAAATCAAAGACAGCCGGCTTTTCTATGGGGTGAGGCAAAAAGACTTTTGTTGTAGCCTATAATTAAACTTAATAATGGAGGACATTAAAGTAAATTATTTTCATTTTGTAAAGCACCTTGTTTCTCTTAACCAGGCATACAAGAAGGCTGGTGGGTTATAAGAGTTGAAGTGGATCCTGCCTGACATTCTGCCCACACCAAAGCGCAGCTCACCAGCTGATGAAGGCTGTGTGGCAGATGAAATGCAAATTTCCCACTGCTGAACAGAACATCTCTGAGCATCTGGTGTGGCTAATATTAATTCTCCTTATCATAATATCAGAGCAAATGGGGGTTCAAGCTCTATTCACAAATGGGGGTTCAAGCTCTATTCACAAATGGGGGTTCAAGCTCTATTCACAAATGGGGGTTCAAGCTCTATCTACAAATGTTTGAAAAGGAGAGTCTGAGTCACCAAGTCTTGAGTTACTTTAAAATCAAGACTTGAGTAAAGGACTGATATGCTAAAACGACACGCTACAACAATAAACAACCCCGTTTCCAAAAAAGTTGGGATGCTGCGTAAAATGCAAACAAATATAAAATGCAATGATGTGCAAATGAATTACCTCTATATTTAATTGAAAATAGTACAAAGTAGCGCTGTCACGACATCAGATTCTCACTACACGATTATCGTGGCGTGATAACTATAGAAAATGTTAAGAAAAAAAGTAACTCAGTCAAATTCATCTTCAACTTTGTTTGTGTGTTTTGTCTCTATTTTGGAAAATTAATTACACTCAACATACGAGTGTAGGGTAGTGGAGAGAGTCTGTAACCATAACTGTACAGATTTTTGAAAAAAGAAAGCGTACAAAAAGAACAATTACAATTAAAGGATAGTGAAAAGGCAACCAGATGACCTGATGAACAAAAGATCCACAAGGCCTAACACAAAGGAGTTTTTGGAAAAAAAATCAGCCGGAAACGGCTCGTCTTTGAGTTAATCTAAATGCCACTGTATAGGTCCAGACTCGTAGTTTAGTCGCATGCATCGTTTGTCCATAGGTGACATGAATAAGCTGTAGAAAAACCAAGAGGAGTTTTTGGAAAAATATGACATCATTTACTCCAAGTGAATTAGGCTACAAAAACGGCATGTCTTTGTAGGTCTCTCCCGGGGGTTCTAGTGGGGCTAATGAGTTAATTTCAATGCCACATGATATCAATATTTCATTTTTTAAATATATCGTGAATACCGGTATATCACAACACCCCTAGGACAAAGACAACATGTCAAATGAAGAAATTGAAACATTTTATAAAATGCCCATTTTGAATTTGATGCCAGCAACATGTTTCAAAAATTTGGGACAGGTGCCTGTTAACCTCTGTGTTGCATCACCTCTTCTTTTAACAATACTCTGTAAGCATTTGGGAACTGCGGAGACCAATTGCGGTAGTTTTGAAAGTGAAACGTATTCCTGTTCTTGCTTGATATAGGATTTCAGCAGCCCAACAGTTCAGGGTCTCATTTGCCGCATTTTTTGTTTCATAATGCGCCAAATGTTATCAATGGGTAACAGGGCAGAACTGCAGGCAGGCCAGTTTAGCACCCAGACTCTTTTACTACGGAGTCATGTTGTTGTAATATGTGCAGAATGTGGTTTGACATTTTCTTGCTGTAATAAGCAAGGCCTTCTCTAAAAAACACATTGCTGGCATCAAATTCTGGATAACAGCATAAGTTGCTCCAAAATCTGTATATATTGTTCAACATTAATGGTGCCTTCACAGATGTGCAAGTCACCAGTGCCATGTGCACCAATGCACCCCCATACCTTCACAGATGCTGGCTTTTGAACTGTGTGCTGATAACAAGCCAGATGATCCCTTTCCTCTTTAGTGCGGAGGACATGGCATCCACAAAAAGAATTTGTCAGACCACAGGACAGTTTTCTTCTCCGCCTCAGTCCATCTTAAATGAGCTCAGGCCCAGAGAAGGTGGCAGCAGTTCTGGATCTTGTTTACATATGATTTCCTCTTTGCATGGTAGAGTTTTAACTTGCGTTTGTGGATGCAGTGATGTAATGTCTTCATAGACAATGGTTTTCGGAAGTGTTCCTGAGCCCATGCAGTGATTTCCACTATTTCTCTGAATCTTTTAATGACATTATGTACTGTAGATGAAATCCTCAAACCTTTTTTAAATTTTACGTTAAGAAACATTATTATTAAATTGTTGCACTATTTGTTCACACTGTATTTCACAGAGTGGTGAACCCCTCCCCATCCTCACTTCTGACAGACCCATCCTCTCTGGAATGATCTTTTAATACCCAATCATGTTACTGACCTGTTGCCAATTGACATAATTAGTTGTGAGATATTTCACCAGGTTTCGTTTTTTAGCATTGCACAACTTTTCCAGTCTTTTGTTGCCTCCGTCCCAACTTTTTTGAAACGTGTTTCTGGCATCAAATTCAAAGTGGGCATATATTTTTCAAGAAATAAAAAAATGTCTCAGTTTCAACATTT
This sequence comes from Esox masquinongy, assembly GCA_016801175.1. Taxonomy (NCBI): domain Eukaryota; kingdom Metazoa; phylum Chordata; class Actinopteri; order Esociformes; family Esocidae; genus Esox; species Esox masquinongy. Next base: position 24,075 of record JACXGI010006142.1, on the reverse strand, counting down.
GGTATGTTGTCTTTGTAGTGTTTTCTATTGAATATCAGGTTTAAATGATTTGCACATTGCATTCTGTTTATATTTACTTTTTACGCAGTGTCCCAACTTTTTTGGAAACTGTGTTATATCACTGTAGTACAACCCTATGATATAATGTCGACTAGTGGTCTCACTTTCATTTGTGGATCGTTGACCCGTGACCTGGACTCTGAACTAACGACCAAAATTCTGTGCACAAATGTAAACTGATCCACGCACACAACTTGCTCCAGAAAAGCACACTCGACAATTCTAACACGAAAGTGTTGCCTGACAAAACTGGTTGCATTTATACAAATGCTATTTTAGAAATATGAGTCAGGTAGTGTTTGTTTGTGGACAGTGACTTACATTTGTGCATTTTTTTAACATTTCCAACTGGGCATTTGTGAGTTTAACACTGTGTATATATGAATCATGGTTTACAATCATGGATTCGCTGCTGTGTATTTATGGGTCACGGTTTACATGTGTGGATTGTATGCTGTGTATTTACAAATCATGGCTCACATTTGAGAGTTGTATGGTGTGAATACAAACATTTTGGCAGTATTTTATCTCCATAGTTTATTCCTGTTCTTGTTTACTCATAACCTTCCCCCCACTTTTGAAGTCCATCTGCACTTGAGAAAGTGAACCTTCACTCCTCTACCCCAATGTGCTTTGAGATGGAGGTGATGAATGGAAGAAAAACAAGGTGAGGATCTTAATGGCACACTTTCTCTTCAAAATTCATTGGATAAGGCGAGAGTGGAAAGATTGACTCAAAGCAATGCAACTGAGACACTCCCAAGGAGGAGGCAAGCATTTGACAATAAGCTACCATAACACTCATACTCTACCCAGAAACAGCCTCTAGTCCCTACCCTCCAGAGTCTAAATACTTGACGGTCTGGTGGTTGATAGCTCCACCTTACTGGTATTTTGGTAGTATTGCTCTTACTGTACTCAGAGTGTCTAGGGGAATATTTTAAATAAACAGTCCCAGACTTGTCACGTATTCCAGAAAAAGAGCTACAAATGTCAGCCAAAATAGGTAATTTAGTCTAACTTGTGAGGCCATCCATATTTAATAGTTGTTCTTTCAACATATTGAATTGTTGCAACTTCTTGTAAATCCATTTAAAAGGCTTCCCTTTCAATGTGTTTCACTTAAAACAAACCAAAAGTGTTTCCTTGGCTAAAGAATTCCTGATTTTCATTATTTAGACGTTTCCTTTCATTGCTGTGCACATTGATTTGCACTGCTGTTAGCCTGACATATACACCACCTATCAGACTGACCAGGAAACTGTGGGTAACTAGAGACCTGTACAGCAAATTCAGATTGTTAAATTGAACAACATGTAGAAAGTAACTGTTTTGAAGTGTTTATATGAGAAACACAATGTGTTGATTAACACATTTCAAAATGTTGCCCTCATAACACTGTCACTGCATACATTTCCTAACTCAAAGAGGACTAGGTCCTGTCACACAAAAGTGGCAATGGTCAAGAAGGATGTTGTCATCTACCGGTGTATTAACAAACCCCAGCCAACCCACTGGAACCTAATCTGTTGAAACTATGACAGATCATGGATTCAACCCAGCAACTGTCCCAGTGAATTAAACACCAGACTATCTGCCGGCCCATTTCAGTCAGTTGACCATTTACAGTAACAAAAGTTCAATAAGAAATAAACAATACCTTTGACTGTATCACAGCACTGAATTTGAAGCAATTAATCAATACAATAATTAATAATATATTTACAGTCTCACAGAAAATATTATGTGTGTTATATGGGTGAACTAGAAAGATGCCAAAAATACAACACAAGCCGTTAAAGGGAAAACATCATCTCATGCCTTCTCTATAATGCCTTGATCTGTTTGTTTTCAATTCAAACCATAAAGTAAATCCATTTCATTGTAATATTTATCTTTTAAACAAAACCTGTGTGACACTAGGGCATACAATACTAAGAGCAACCCAAACTGTCAACTGAGCTTAAGGGAGTGTGGGGATGGTAGAACTCACAGGGATGTAGAATGTATTCATCTTGGGGGCTTCATTGGCAGTGAAGAGCATACCTGAAGTTAGGAGAAACACATTTTACTTTCATTTCACACATTAAGTTAGCAAAAGTAAAAACTAAGGATATGTGAAAGCGTGCACCCCGACCCTTGCCTACCAGCGTTACAATCCTAACTGCATGTATATGCAGAAACACAGCCCACATAAGCATAGGGTGAGAGTAGCAGGTATGCAGGCAGTAGACAAGACAGAGACAAAACAACCCAATAGTCTTAGTGCGTTTTTAAATGTAAAAATGCATGTTACCATGATATAACCTTACCACCAGAAATCCTCCTTTGTCTACAAATCATTTATTTAAGCGGTTCCTGGGATTTTCTGACTATGTCAAATAACAGTGATTATATCTTTAATGAGCATATTAAACAGTTTAACTCAAGTTCTCACTAAAAACTGTTATAAAACAATATATAATTACTGGTAGAAAAGCTGTCAGTGGATATAGTCTCATTTCAAAAGCACAATCCAAGCTCTCATACAGTAGCTTATCCCTGGTGCCAGAGTTAATTTCGTCACCTATTTTAGTCCTTCTTAGAGTTTTTAGCAATATACTAAAAGTATGGACAACAGCCCTAATTACATTTTTAATTCTGCACATGATGTAAGGACTTAAGAAATAGCCTAAATGTGCATTATTTCTTAGAAAAAATTAAATAACCTTTTCTTTACGAAATAAATATTTCAGCCATCTCTTACTTCCTTCATGTGAAAAATCAAACAACATTGTCCAACAACAGTGAACCAGTTATCCAGAGTTATAGTAGAACAATAAAGCTGAAAATGGCTAAAATGACATAAAGCAGCCAAAATGAACACCACCTGGTGCAGAAGTGTGTAGGATTTGTTAATAAGGTCAGTTGGCACCATCTAGTGCTAGTTGAGCATACTGGTAAATAAGGATAAGTAAAACCAAGTAAAACTTGGTACAGAAGCAATGTGTACAGTGACTGGCTCATTGCTGAAAGGTGTGTGAGGTCATTCTCACCAGATCCGGGGTAGATACACATGTCGTTGATGTTGGCCTCAGGCTCAATGGAGGAGAAGACTTTCCCCTGGGGTGAAACAGACCAAAACTATGACTACAATGTCTGTTCTAGCGCAGTGTCAGTTTCTCTGTCCACCTATTGTCCACTCACTCATTTAGCCAATGGTATAACATCCTCCAACTAGCTTGGCTGTGATACATGATATCTAGCTTGATACATAATAGCTAGCTAACTATATGAATTGATTTCCTAGTTTTGATTTTCAATCACAAGGTAGCCTACCAGCCACATTATGGTTTTTGATCACTGTCCGTTTGATTGTATTGGCAAAAAACGGCAATATTGAGATATCCCAGAGATATGACTGGAGGCAACAAATTATATACCAGTTACGTTAATCATGGACTGAACAGCATCAATCCATTCTGCCAATAACGCCTTAATCTACATAACAGAAATTAGTCAAACATTTATTTATGTACACTTCCTATGTTGATTTTCTGGCATAAAAAGTGAATTTGATATGTCAGACATATGTTTAATTTCTGGAAAGTTGTTCCACTGCTGTCACTTCAAATAGTTTTTTTTGGACATCTGAGCAATAAAGGTTGTCATATTTCCAATCCGTCAACATAGGTCTGAATGTATATATTTCAACAGTATTTTTTTTTTACCGTGTCTTTGTTCCAGATCTTGATGATCTTGGAGTCTGCAGTCAGAACCAAGTCTAGGCTGTCCTGGAAGTTCACAGACTTAATAGGCAGGCCATAGAAATGGTCTTTTACCAGCAGGGGACGGCTGGAGCGCAGGTCGTATAGGAGGGTCTACATTAGCAAATAGACAGATTATCAGTGGAGAAGCTTAAAGGATGGGAGTTAAGGGGATTATTTAGGCTGTATGTCAAATTCCAATTATATTTATTATATAACTCCATTGTAAAAGTTCATACCTGCCCAGTGCTGGTTCCCACAGCCATAGTGAGAGAGCCATTAAACTTGAGTGCGCTGACTGACGGCAAGCCCTCCACTCTAAGAAAAAAACATCCGGATCATTAGTAGTTGCATTTGCATACCATAAAATTAAAATGTAGATTTGACTTAGTTTAGAAGCTCTCTTAGAGTATCAACTAACAAATCTGGTGATCTCCTAAAACTGATTAATTTATCGGAAATTAATTTTGACAAGTGGGATATACTGTTCAGTTCTGAAATTAAACAAACAACTCATTCCACCATTTGGTAGAAATACAATGATCAATCCTAAAACTGTCTGCAAAATACCGATAGCCAATACATAATTATAAGCCATTTAAGAAGTTAAAACCATAAAAAGGTGATGTTACATCTGTTCTACAAATTTTTTTTCATAGTTCATCTGATATAATTTATATACACAGAACAACAGTGGAGTCACAATTAAACACTTGCACACAAGACATTTAGATTTCATCTAACCAAATAGCCTGAAAAACCAAAAGAAAGCATCAGCACTTAGGGCTCACATCAACTTAATAAATAAAAAGGCCATAATCAACTGCGTCAAAGCCAATTCTCCCCCAAAAAAAGAAAGACGCTAGGATGGGAGAATGGGAATCACGAGAGATAAGCTCTGTGTGTAAACCCTGATGCATGTGACTTTTGTACTTACTCTGTTCCCTCTGTAACACTGCTCAGGGCACAATCCAACATCCCCACCCGACTTCGTACACGAGGGTCCCAGCATTCAACTTTCCCCTAGCCACCAACAACACAGGAGTTATGGTTAGACACACAGGCGTGCACACACACACTCACCAAATGTTGGAAAGTAGAGTTCAGGTTATGGTCAATCCCTTTACCGGCACATCAGTTCAAATTACCTCAGCTGTTCCTGAGGCCAACAGATGATGGACAGGGTTGATGTCACATACATTGTGCTCCCTAAAGAGACAGAGACATGATCACACAACATACTCACTGCAATCTGGAAACAACGTAAACTGTACTCTAAAAACGTAAGATTTCTCTGAATGAAACTCAAAATGAGCTGCAATTTAAGATAAGTCATAAAACAAAGGAATATCAAGTAATGATATCAAAATGTGTTAAATTAAAAAACAAAAAAAAAACTTAATTCTCATTCCAATTTGTTTTCACATGGCATTGTGCATTTTAGCATCACACATTTGACTATAACTTGAGCTAACTGATTAACAAATTGTATGTACATCTGCTCTCACAAATAAAACATTGTGGATTTACAGTATACTTACACAGCATCGGTCTGAAGTGAGTTGAGGAACCTGCCTTGCTCCAGATTGAGTCGGAATATCTCTGAGCTGAGAGGAAAATTCAGTCTTACTATGGCTTCAACAATAACAAAATGTCAACATAAATAGGAAATCAAGACAGTGAGTACATTTACATTCACACAATATTGACATTATTGATAATCTTTCTGACAGTTTTTGTTTGACTGTTTTTGAGCATTTGTATTTACTGTCTTTTTTTATCTCCCAGTATACAGCAGTTATCACTCTGTATGGTGTGGTCTTTCCCACAGGCACACCGGATAACTCACGATGTTGTAAGATCTATTTCCTTTCAAAATCTGGTCAACATCGGACCAAAGTTGGATTAGGCATTTATTTCCAGAAAATAATCTGTGGGTGTTGAATGGGAATTTCACAGATATAATTTGGCTTGGATTTTATTCTCTGGATTTGAGATGACCTCTAGAGTAAGATTTTACGCAAGTAACTGCACACTCGGTCAAATAAGCCAATAAGAAATAATTAGTGTTCATGTAAACATAGTTATTAAATGGTCCACACCATTATGGCTTTTAACCCTTACCTTGCACCAACAAAGTAAAGGTCACAGGAGGGGTAGTGGTAGGCAAAGTCTCTACCAAACTTAGGAATGCGCGTCTTGTAGTAGTGTCCATGCTGTGAGTGGAACTCCACATATCGGTTGCAGTGAAGAAACACCAGCTACACACAGACACACAAAATCAGTTCACACACTTCTGTAAACCCATTAGTTAAAAACAACCAAGGAAGGTAAGGGTGTCTTACCTTTGAGTAGTCATCGGACAGAATGTCAAAAGCCACAACTGTGAGAGGGAAAGTAATTTCAGAAGTAGCTTTAAAAATGCATACACTATCATTCAAAAGTGCGGTCACTAAGAAATGTAATTGTTTTTAAAAGAGCAAATTTCTTGTCCATTAAAATAATCAAAACCAATTAAAACATCAAATTGATCAGAAATACAGTGCAGACATTGTTAATGTTGTAAAGGACTATTATAGCTGGATATACAGCTGGAAATTGCTGATTTTTAATGGAATATCTACGTAGGCATACAGAGGCCCATTATCAGCCATCAACCATCAGTCCTGTGTTCCAATGACACGTTGTGTTTGTTAATCCAAGCTCATAATTTTAAAAGGCTTTTGTGATCGTTACAAAACCCTTTTGCTATTATGGTAGCACAGCTGAAAACTACTGTGCTGATTAAAGAAGCAATAGAACTGGCATTCTTTAGACTAGCTGAGTATCTGAAGCATCAGCAATTGTGGGTTCGATTACAGGCTCTAAATGGTCAGAAACAAAGAACTTCTGAAAGTTGTCAGTCTATTCTTGTTCTAGGAAATGAAGCCTATTCCATGTGAAAAATTGCCAAGAAACTGAAGATCTCGTACAATGATGTGTACTACTCCCTTCACAGAACAGTGCAAACTGGCTCTAACCAGAATAGAAAGAGTGGGAGAGCCCGGGGCACAACTGAGCCAGAGGACAAATACATTAGAGCGTCTAGTTTGAGAAACAGATGTCTCACAGGTCCTCAAGTGGCAGCGTCATTAAAAAGTACCCACAAAACACCATGGCCAGCATCTCGGAGTTGCCTCTTCACTGTTGACATTGAGACTGGGGTTTCACATGTGCTATTATAAGTCTCAATTTGTGACTGGTGTTTGGACTCAAATCCAAGTCACAAGACTCAAGTCAGTTACATTTTGGAATATTGTGTTGACGATACATTGCATTCTTTTGACAATATTGTTATATTAATCTTGTGTTCGCTCACTTGTATCTGCACAAATGTATAGAACAGAGAAAAATAAATTTCAGCACATTTCCATGACAACTCAAAATTCATTTGCTCACCACTCCTGTCCCTTGACAGCAGACATATGGTGAGCAACAGTTGGAACATGGAATCTTGTGTTTGTGTGAAAATGTTTGTCCGGCTGTACTGTACTTATATATTAAGTTAAGCCAAGTAATTGGTTTCAGGCCTGTAAGCTGTCATTACTGGGACCAAGATGAACAGGTACCATTCCTGAGACAGCTGGATACACTTCAAAAGGAAACCACATACTTCAAAACAACACCAGGGAGGAAGACTTGTAGGGATTACCAAAACACACCGAGTTACTGATGACCAGGGAAGCATATACAGTTGTGCTCAAAAGTTTGCATACACTTGGAGAATTGGTAATATATGCACCATTTGTAAAGAAAACATGAGTGAGCAGGCAAAACACATGTATTTTATTTATTATGGGATTCACATTCAACTGTAGGTCATAACAGAATGGCACAACCATAAAACAAAACATGTCAAAAAAAGAAAAAAATGAACTGACCCCTTTTCAAAACTCTGCATACCCTTAGTCCTTAATACTGTGTATTGCCCCCTTTAGCATCAGTGACAGTAGTGCAGTCATTTGTAATAATTACCTCTTGGCAAAATGCCTCAAGGCAAAGTCTTTGGTCAACTTGCATGAGCCGCAGGTTTGAGATCTCCCCAGAGTGGCTCGATGATATTAAGGTCAGGAGACTGTGATGGCCACTCCAGAACCTTCACCTTTTATGCTGTAACCACTGGAAGGTCAACTTGGCCTTGTGCTTAAGGTCACTGTCGTGCTGGAAAGTCCAAGAGCGTCCCACACGGAGCTTTCGTGCAGAAGAATGCAAATTGTCTGCCAGTATTTTCTGATAACATGCTGCATTCATCTTGCCATCAATTTCACAAGATTCCCCGTGCCTTTAGAGCTCAAACACCCCCAAAACATCAATGAGCCACAACCATGCTTCACAGTGGGGATGGTATTCTGTTCACTATAGGCCTTGTTGACCCCTCTCCAAACATAGAGCTTATGGTTGTGACCATAAAGCTCTATTTTGGTCTCAAAAACTCCAAATTACAGTGTGCCAGAAGCGGTGAGACGTGTCAAGGTGTTGTCAGGCATATTGTAACCAGGCTTTTTTTTGGCATTGGTGCAGTAAAGGCTTCTTTCTGGCAACTCGACCATGCAGCTCATTTTTGTTCAAGTATTGTATTCATCGTATTGTGCTCCTTGAAACAATCACACCGTCTCCTGAGGTGACTTGTTGGTTTTTCTTTGTATTCCGAACAATTCTTCTGGCAGTTTTGGCTGAAATCTTTCTTGGTCTACCTGACCTTGGCTTGGTATCAAGAGATCCCCAAATTTTCCACTTCTTCATAAGTGATTGAACAGTACTGACTGGCATTTGCAAGGCTTTGGATATCTTTTTATTTCCTTTTCCATCTTTATAAAGTTCCATTACCTTGTTACGCAGGTCTTTTGACAGATCTTTTCTGCTCCCCATGGCTCAGTATCTAGCCTGCTCAGTGCATCCACGTGAGAGCTAACAAACTCATTGCCTATTTATACACAGACACTAATTGCAATTTAAAAAGCCACAGGTGTAGGAAATTCACCTTTAATTGCCATTTTTACCTGCGTGTGTCACCTTGTGTGTCTGGAACAAGGCCTAACATTCAAGGGTATTTGGGTGATTTCTGTAATCATTATGATTTAAAAAGCAGCCAAACATCTATGTGACAATAAATGGCTTCATTGGACACTATCCTTAAATTAAAGACAGTTTTTGCATGATCAGTCATATTTTCAAAATCAATGCCAAAATTTCACAATTTCTGCCAGGGTATGCAAACTTATGAGCCCAACTGTTTTAAATGAATTTGTAAAAATAAAATGAGAGGTCTACCACATACCATCCGAATCCAGACACCGTTCAAACTTTAAGGATAACTGATACGTGTCATAGCATCGGATCCTGGGTTTGTATGTGCCTGAAAGGATGTTAAAATAAAGTTAAAAATTAAATGATAAAAGCAATTACAAATTTTACGAGTACTGTCTGCACTACCGATATACTGAATGGCAAATTTAAAATTACAGTGACAGCAAGACAAATCCTCACCAGCCGCTAGAATGAACTGCCCATCCCTTGACACTTTAATGGAGGTGCACACGGTGGGCATCTCAAAATCCTGGATGAGTTCGATCCTGCGTTGGATGTCTGAAAGAAAATTAGGGAGGTGAAGCATGAGAGGAGCAAATAAAGTCTTATCGCTAACCTGGCAATCTAACTGCCCATATCTTAGCCATTAAAATTAATACTGGAATACTCACCAAGATCATTCTTTTGCAATGCTCTTTTCTTCCGATCTGAGAGCCACTTGGAAACAAATATTGAGATGTGTTTTATCACGTACCCTGGTTAGTACGACAATTCTAACTTTGCACATACCCAATTTCACAGCAGTTAATATACAGTAACCATTCATGCTTGAAGATACTATTTTAGGCTAACTAGATGGCTAGCTGAACATAAACCTACTCAAAGGTAGCTGAGCCATGCAAAAAAGTGTCCTGTCAAACAAGGCATGTGTATAATCTCTATTGACTTTCCGGTGCAGCTGGTGAATTTACTGCATCCCTCGTTATCAAGACACTTGTTTTTCCCCAGGTAGTCCAATGAGTACAAGTTCCTACAGAACAGGCTTAGTGCTGCCCCCATGGTCTGGAAATGAATCGTTTGAATTTATTGTAGTTGGACTACTTAGAGGAAAATAGATATTTATCAACTTTGTTGTTAGCGAGGGACACATTACATTTAGAGTCCATATATATTATATACATGCCTTGTTGAAAACGTGGGGACTTGTTTTTGCTGACCCCGGCTACCTTTGAGTATTTTTCCCCAGCCTATGACTAGGATGCCAACTAAGGATGTCAATAGGTAAATATCTGATCATTGATGAGTTTCCATAGTGGAGACCGAACCTAGATGTTTAGCATGCCATTTAGCACACGCTGTTATTCAGGGAACCCACAACCCCAGCGTTGTTGCAGCTATGTGCCCTACCAAATGAACTACACGGGCTAACTTAAGTCTAGAGCAGCGCATTAACCAACGAATTAACAACGTAATTTAATATCTACATATTAGATATAAAAAGTAGAACGTTAGAAGGAGGTCACTGCCCTTTTCCCTAGCTACACAACGTTAGCTTGCAAAATCTAACAAGAAAGTTAGCTACATAACTTGCCTTTATCTACAGTACTATACAGTACTTACTAAGGCAAGCTTGTCTTTCTTACCTCTGGAAGAGACTTTCCGTGGCTTAAATTATAAATCTTCACATCATTAACACTGGATGTCTGCATTGTAGAGGTTATCAAATATATTTTCTACTCATAGCAATAGGTGTGCGTTTTGACCACCGGTAAAAAAAAAATTATTCCCCACGTTGCTACAAACAACAGGAAGTGTTGGTCTTCACTTTTAGTTCCGTCCGTGTGAGACCGTTGACTACACAAAGAAATGGTCCGGGGTCGTCACAAGCAGCGCCGTAAATCCCGCCTATGTCTACTGTGTCTATTAAATTTGTACACTGCTCAAAACAATTAAGGGAACACGTAATCATCACAGTATAACACCAAGTCAATTAAACTTCAGGGATATCAATCTGTCCAGTTAGGAAGCATAAGCGATTGTGAATTATTGTCATCTGTTTTGGTGCAAATGAAAGTGACAACAGGTGCAGCAGCAGCAAGACAACAGGGAATGGTTTTGCAGGTGGTGGCCACAGAGAATGGCTCTCCTTATCCTTCCTGACTGATTCTTCTCTCGTTTTGCGTTTTGCAAGTGTTCTTGTTACTACTGGCAGCATGAGGCGGTACCTGCTGCCCATTCATGTTGGACAGGTAGTCCAGCTCCTCCAGGATGGCACATCCATACGTGCTGTCGCATCAAAGTTTGCTGTGTCTCCCAGTACAGTCTCATGAGCATGGTGGACATACCAGAGAGACAGGCCGTTACACGAGGAGAGCTGGACAGGGCCAGGGAAGGGCATCATTTCAGCAGCAGGACCAGTATCATTTCAGCGGCAGTGCTTCTCCTGGCAGTGCTTCTCCTGTTCCTCCTCGCACAAAGGAGCAGTCCTTTGTGCGAGGAGGAACAGGAGAAGCACTGCCAGGAGAAGCACTGCCAGATCCTCAGACCCATCTGCTGGTGCAGTAGGCCCTGGGTTCCTCCTGGTGCAGCACAATGCCCGGCATCATGTAGCCAGGGTGTGTAGGCAGTTCCTGGATGATGAAGGCATTGATGCCATTGACTGGACCTCACGTTCCCCAGACCTGAATCCAGTTGAGAACCTCTGGGACGTTATGTATCGGTGTATCCGACACTGCCAAGTAGCGCCACAGACTGTCCAGGAGCTCACTGATGCCCTGATCCAGGTCTGGGAGGAGATCCCACAGGACACCATCCACTGTCTCATCAGGAGCATGCCCAGATATTGTCTGGAGTGCATGCAGGCACGTGGGGGCCATAGACACTACTGAGTCACATTATGAGTTAAGTTGGAACAGCCTGTGTTTTCAATTGTTAACTTTGATTTTCAGTGTGAGTTTCAATCCAGCCCTCAATTGGTTGGTGATTTTGGTTTCCATTGACCGTTGTTACATAATTTTGTTCTCAACAAAGATTTTGATCTTTAATATATTTTGTTTCATCGAGATCCAATGTGTGATTTGAGTGTTCCCTTAATTTTTTTGAGCAGTGTATTTCAAACCCCAAACCCAAGCTAGCCTTGATGTGCACTGTTAACCTCACGCCTAACACTATTATTTAGTCCTAACGCTAATTTCCAGTGTTGAATTTGTGGCTATGAAAGATAAAAATGCTTATACCTAAATCTAGTTTGTGGCTCAAAGATTCAAGAAAATCTGCATATTTATTCCTTCATAAAAATGCAGATAAGTGGATTAAAAATCAATCTAAATTGTGCATGTATTGTCAAAGAAGCACTGATTTTCTAATTCTTAGATCATGCATATTTGTAATATAAATGTTAACATTAATTTGTATTTTGTTTTACAGCACTATGTAATTAGCCAAAGCTAATTTTAATAAGCGTTTTGTATGCTTTTCAATTTAATTAATTAATCAACTATTGGACCGCTGTGTATTGAAAGAGTTTGGCCAGGTTTTAGTACAGCAGCCATTTTGATGCCTTAAGATGTTGTCTGATCGTGTAGTATCAACCCAGAAGAAGGCATGTTAATGACGAAACGTTGGAGTTTTACCTTATAAAACACTCTTATACAATTCACTAGGAACTGAAACACATAGTGTGTAACTTTTTTCTTTGTATCTGATCATCATGACATGATTGTCTGAGAACAGGCAGAAAGGGCTTCAGGCCTGTTTAACCTAAACTTTGATGTGTTCTTTTTTCCAGCAAGGGAAGATGTGTAATGTCACACATCTGCCCAGTCAGTTAGTGTGAGATCGGTTGTCACTTTCTCTTGGCTTGACAGAATCAACCCTAGAGGGACACCCAAAATGTTTGTCCCTATCAATGAAGTTGTTAAAAGTATTTTTCCCCAGGTAGTGTAACTAAAAAAACAGTAATCTATGGGTTTTTTTCATGAAATCATCTGCACTCATCTTGGAAAAGAAGTGGATGACACTATGTGGAAAAAACAAATTCAAACTCCCAGATGGTAAGTAAGTATTTAACTACTTTAGTTGTGGTAGAAGCTAAGTTTTATACAGACTGTAGGGGCAAGTCCTCCTACACTGTCACATTACCAGCATGACTTTGTTGTTATAATTTTTTCGATCTGTGCTGAGCGCAAGAGATATAAACCGTAACCTACTTCAAATTAAATGATGGTCTAGAAGGACAATTTGAAGTAGAACCTCAGTTTACAACCTCAGCAACAGCTTCATTTTCAGGTGTCAGAGCATCAAGTAGCCTATGTGCAAAAACAAAAATAATCTGCATGCGTTTTTTTCTTTCACAGGCAGAATATTGATGGATGTAAATGGATTAAATAATTAAGAAAATAAAAAAATGCTTGAATTTAGTACTGAATGTATTCAAATATTATATGACAAGTTTGTAATAATTATAGGCTACACATGTTCACACATCATAATACAAGCTTTAAAATTGTATTACAGATTTGTGAATTGAACTTGCAACCAGAAATACAATGTACAACCACACATTTCTAAAGTCAAACTTTTGTCACTATCCACATTTCCCTACTTCAGGCATAAAGCTAACATTAAAAGTAATCGTATTTTTTACAATTCTCAAAACAAATATTTAACAAATATTTAGCTCCCCAATATTTTAATTCCCCAAAATATCATTTTTAATTAATTAATGCAACAAAATCAACGTTTTTTCAAACATAAACATATACTTTCCCTGCCAGATAATGAGTCTTCATTATCAAGAATCTTTGAACTAAAGAATCTGACCTTGTACTTAATGAATCTAGTGGAAACCAAACTGTTTCTGCATGCCAAATAAAAAGAGCAAAAAACACTGGTGGAATTAGCCTTAACAAAACATTAAAAAAAAATGTTACCATCTCATGTGAACTAGGTGGAAAAACTTAATTCTGTAGTCCGAGTAAAAGGAGCATATCTCACTTATTCACTAAGGAGTCTGTGCATGGATGTAGGAAACTTGAGAGGATGCCTCTGAATAAGCAATGTGGCTCTCTGTATGTAAATGTTTGCGCATGTAGGTCTGTTCCTGCACAGTGATGTAACAATAGTCATTCTTAGTGGAGGGCTCTGCTGTTCTCTTCGACACTCACCTAATAGGTTCGGTGCAGAACGAATTTCTTTCCAATTAACCAACGTCTGAACACCTGTGAGCGTAGCTCAGAATGGGCGCCTATAACTAACGGTAAAACACATTTGTCTTTTTACAGTTGAGCAGTCAGATGCGTTTATTTTTCTGAAGACCATCTAATTAACATTTTAATTATTAGCTTTTGTCTGACTGTTAGTGCAATTCATTATGTTGATGGCCTTAACAATATGGAGAGGAAATCAAAGACTAAATCAGTGATGTAAACCACCTACTGACATGTTATTATAGAGTGCACTTCATTATTTTAAAAATTATTATGTTAAGTAAGTCTCAATGATATAATTTTGGGATGGAAATCAGAGATTTCAGTGGCAGAATTAGGCTAACGAATTGTTCCATGGACATTTTACTTGAGCCTGTCTGACCAAGTTCTACAGGTCCTGTTTAGTTTATGAATGACCAATGACAAAACCTTCCATTGCATGTTCTAAATTATTTATTATATATATTGGATTGTAGTATGCTGCTGTGCTGAGCCTATAGTTGTGTTGTGGTAAGTGATGTAGAATTAATAATTACTGTTTTCCTTTCTAGGTTTTTGATGGAAAGGGGACCCCTCATGTAAGCCAGAAGTAGGCAGCAGGGTGCACACATCATGACCGACTTCTGGTTGATATCTGTTCCTCAGGACAGGGCCAGCTCTTTGTCTCTGGAGAAACTCAGGCACACTGTATCCAAAACCAATCTGGCCTCCAGCTTCAAGTTCTCCATACCAGAATTGAAGGTTAGTATTTGTGTCTCATAGCTAACAGCAGAAGAACATGGTCACCTGTTTTGGAGCGGAGTGCCTTTAATAAGTGATTGATTTCTCTAGCATGACAAGACTTTCATCCTGGTCCCATGTGTGGGAATTGAACCCATATGCCCGGCTTGCAAGCATCATGCTTCAGTAACTTAGCTACACAGAGATACATTAGAATTTTAAGTATAACAAGACCAGTTGGAGGTAGTATTTCCTCCTCAATGTCAGTATGACACACAATACTGTGTACAGTATTGTGTATCTGCATGGGTGTCAGTACTGCAGTGGTTAGCAGTGGTCATCCTCAGCGTATTGTATATTACCACAAAACAAAGGTGTTCAGTTGTGTTTCCTGGTGAAGTGATGGGCTCAGAAGGGTTTCCATTTAATGCATTTTATTAATTTATATGATTCATATGGTTCACTACCCTCTTCCTCATTTTAATTGTCAAACAAAGGAAAATTAAACCAAGTTTCCTTTTTGTAATGCTGAGTGAGGTGGAATTATGCAATTTCAACCTCCCAATCAGTAACATTTCTGCTTCTAATTTCTCAGGTTGGAACATTGGACGTCCTCCTGGGTGTGTCAGATGACCTCTCCAAACTGGACACTCAAGCGGAAAGGTAGAAGACATTCTCAGGATAGTGTCAGAATGTTTTGTGCCTGTGGCTTTCCTCATTGTGAAAAAGGCTACTTGTAATTTCTCTTCTTGCTGTATACCTCAATAAGTTCACAGTTAACAGTCTCTCTCGTGATTAATTGATGCTGAAGGATGGTGAAATGCTTTGCCATTGACTTGAATACGAGGTGGGCAACGCTGAAGTTGTTTGAACTTGCCTAAATGGTTGACTTACTGATTTGTAGAATATTGGGAAGGGCTTTTCTCTTATTAGCCCTGGAATTCTGAGTTATCTTTTTTTGGAATCTGTTGAACTTTCCTTTAAGTAGAGGTGGATACACTGAATCCTGTAGTCTGTCAATGCAAGTGCTAAGCACATCCCTTACCTGTACAGTGTTCATGTGACATTATTTTGAAAAGCTCTTCATCTTCCTTGCGGTATACAAAGATAACAATTTTCCAACCATCTGGCTCTGGGGATGTTTATTTCCAATCATAGTCAGTGACTTGTCCCTCCTTTTTGTCCAGTGTATTGCAGAGGGCAGCTAAGTGCATGGCAGAGGTGATCGAGCAGTCCGGTGATAAAGTGGTGGGAAATGCTCAGGCTAATGGTGGTAAGTCCAACTGACTGTTGCCCTACCTTAGGCCTGGGGGCATGGCGGGACAGAAGACAACTGTATAGTATATTGAATACCCAGAGAAATGCTGATCAAACAGAGATTAACACTCATTGTCTAAAAGCATGTAGGAAACCAGCAGTGTCTGCTTACACACAAAGATATGTACATGCAAATGTGTTGTTTCAATAAGGAGCCATTTGCAAAATTGTGAAATTGTCTCTTGGTTACCGTACTGCATTGATCAGGGGAATTCTTCCTAGTTATTAGATAAGATCATTAATTATTAACTGAAGGTTTGGCGCTTAAGAAAGTTCTAGCAGCTGATGTTCTACAGCTAAGAGGTTATGCTAACAATTTCCCCTCATCTTCCCACCGTATCCCCCCTCATCAGATCACAAGACTCATCATAAAGTCTCCCAGTCTCCCTCAAAAGCCTACTTCAAGGCCTTGCTGGGTATTCTGGCATGCATTTAAGCTTTGCTGTATTTTGGCTTGCTGTGTTTGCAGGGTTGTCATGGTGATGCAGCTTGGTTGGTTTGATTGGTGTGTTTACATCCATATGTGAGTCTGTGTGTGTGTGTGTGTGTGTGTGTGTGTCTCAGTATGTCCCTGTTTTTTGAGCTCTGTGGAGCTCCATGGTTTTGTGTCACCGTGATATTTGTTATCTGCGCATCTTAACAGTGGATCTGGTCAGTTATGTGACAAAGTTCCAGTGGGACAGAGCCAAGTACTCCACGGCACTGCCTCTTAAGAGCCTGGCAGACATCATAGCCAAGGTATCCCTCTAATCAATCTCCTTGTAATAAACTGTCTGAATACATTATGTAGTCCAGCTCCTGTTTGTGTGTCTTTATTACTATGCACATCAGCAAGTCTCCCAGGTGGAAACTGAGCTGAGATCTCGAAGCACGGCATATAACCACATAAAATCCAGTTTGAAGGGCTTTGAGGTCAAAACAGAGTGAGTGATGTCTTCTCTGAAATTACTGCAAGAACTAAGGTGTGCCAAATGTGGATACAATATGGTATGGTTTCTTTGTAGGGGGTGCCTGCAAACTCGCATGCTGACTGACATTGTTAAGAGAGAAGACCTTGTGGATTCGGAGTATCTCACCACTCTACTGGTGGTGGTGTCCAAGTAAGTCACGCACAACATGAACTGCCCGTGGCCACCATTTGATATCGCATTGTTTTAGTGTAGAAGAATCTGTCTGTTTGATTATTTATATGTCTGTTTGTGTGTGTTGTGTTACAGGGCAAGCTATGCACAGTGGGAGAACACCTACGAATCCCTTTCAGAATTTGTGGTGCCTCGATCCAGCAGGTACTAGTACCACCAAAATAATCACATAGATAATAGGAGTCAATAGGATTTCATTAGACATTAAGTTTAGAATGGTGTAAGGCCAGACATCTTGTCTGGTGCATCTGTTTGTGCTCAGGCAGTGCCTCTGTAGACATGTAGCAGAGAGGCCATCTCTCTGGGTAGGTCAGACTATCCGCAGGTGTTAAGTTACCATCAGAAAAGAAGAGTGAGTTTGACCAAAGCTAAACTCATTGCCAGGAACGCTCTCAGTGGCTCTAACTGTGTCTGTTTATCCTTTTTGTTCATGAGTCAGACACACAGACTTTAAGTCTTTCTGAAACAGATCATACAATGTTATCGAATGGTTTTTTGACTAAAATGGCAAATCATGCCATATGGTTTGTTAAAAATGCAGTCCAGGTCTTTTGTAATTTACAAAACACTTTTTTAACCTCCCATTTTTGTCTGGATGTTGTATATGTGGTTTGTAAGCACATTATCTATAAGTAGAATCACTGTAATACCTCAATATGCATTGGAATACCAAGTTTGAAAGTGTCTGGTTTTGATGACATAGGGCACATTTCAGTACATACATAACATAGTGCACAATTTGAGAACACCACTGCTTTTGCAGCTAGTGACCAAACAATGTGGAATGCATCTTTCATTAGGAAAATAACATATTGTTAAAATAAATCTGAAACAGTATGGATTTTCATAATGTTGATTGTGTGTGTCAAAGTGAAGCTATTCCCAAATCTATTTCTTTGTACAATATTTTGTGATATTGACATTACTTAAAAATGCGTATTTACAGGAAGGTCTTTGAGGAGAGCGAGGGAGCCATTTTCACTGTAACCCTTTTCAAGAAGGCTGTTAGTGACTTCACAGCCAATGCCAAAAAGAACAGGTAAGGCCGAAAAACTGTGTAAAGAACAATAAAATAAATACAACTAATCTCATCTATGGTGTTCATCACGCAACAGGTTCGCAATACGAGAATTCAGCTTTGATCAGAATGAGTGTCAGAAACAAGAGATGAGCCGCCTTAGTGTGGACAAAAAGGAGCAGTATGTAAGTGAAAAACTTTGAGTAGACTTGTGAACTTACTGCATTGTTTGTAATTTATCAGTATACATGTAATGTGAGTTTTGTTTATATGTATGTACTGTACACTGCGTGTACAATTATTAGGCAAATCGTATTACTCAATATTTATTTTATTGTGGAACAAACACAGTGCTCTCAGTCAATCCAAAATATAATTGAACCTCAAACCTGAATGTTTAACAAAGGAAAAATTAGTTTTGATCATTCTCAGGGGAATACATAAGTGTGCACAATTATTAGGCAACAATTAGTGTGCAGAATTATTAGGCAACTAAATTACAAAAATAATTTCTCAAACTCACTTATTTATTCTCAAATTTTAGAGTAAGTGCAACAAATAAGTATACAATATGAAAATTAGTAAATGAAAATTAAATAACATTTCTGGCCTTTCAAAAATATTCAGTGACCGATATAGCCACCCTTCTTTTCAATAACTGCCATGAGCCTTCCATCCATGCAATCTGCCAGTTTCTTGATCTGTTCATGATCAACTTTCACTGAAGCAGCAACCACTGCCTCCCAAATGCTGTTCAAAGAGGTGTATTGTCTTCCCTGACTGTAAATCCCATGTTTGAGAAGGGTCCACAAGTTCTCAATAGGATTTAAGTCAGGTAAGAAAGGGGAACCGGTCATTATTCGGGCATCTTTGAGGACCTTGCTTGCTAGCCATGCAGTGAAGTACTTGGATGCATGTGATGGAGCATTGTCCTGCATAAAGAACATGGCCTTCTTGAATGCTGAGGACTTCTTCCTGTACCACTGCTTGAAGAAAGTATCTTCCAGAAACTGGCAGTAGTTACAGGAGTTTAGTGTCAGTCCATCTTCAACCCGAAAAGATCCAACTACCTCATCCTTAATGATAGCAGCCCATACCAGTACCCCTCCTCCACCTTGCTGGCACCTGACTCGAAGTGGTGCCCTGTGTCCATTAGTGATGGCCACAGGTCCATCCATCTGGTCCATCAAGAGTCACTGTCATTTCATCTGTCCATAAAACCTTTGAAAAATCTGTCTTCAGGTATTTCTTTGCCCAATCTATTTGCTTCAACGTGTGAATCTTATTCAGTGGTGCTCTTCTTTCAGCCTTCTTGACCTTGGCCATGTCTCTGAGCACTTGACACCTTGTACTTCTGGACACACCAGGTAGGTTGCAGTTGTGGAATATGGTGGCATTGGAGGATAATGGGTTCCTGGTGCTTCACGTTTAATTGTTCTTAAGTCTTTTGCAGTTAATTTGCGTCTTTTCTTCTCCATGCATTTTTTGTCACCCAGTTGACTATTCGCAACAAAACGTTTGAGTGTCCGGTAGCCACACCTCAATAGTTTAGCTATTTCAAGAGTGTTGCATCCGTCTGAAAGGCATTTTACAATTTATGACTTTTCAGCGTCAGTCAAATCTCTTTTTTGGCCCATTTAACCTGAGGTCATGAAGCTGCCTAATAATTATGCACACCTTGATATAAGGTGTTATTCACTGTTGCCACACCCTCCCTCATTACATAAATACATATCACCTGAAAATGATTCAATCCAATCAGCATTCAAGTTTATATGGTTTGGAGTTGGAAAATGTGCATAGAAATAATAATACGATCAGAATACTCACTTGCCTAATAATTGTGCACACAGTGTATGTGTGTAACAGAGTAAAGATGGTACCATATACTCAGTTAATTTCACTCTTAAGCTCACAATTACCTTGACATTTTGCGGATCAGAACATCTAATAGGTACTTTTGTATAGCTCAAATGGTTGAAACATTGTCATGGAGGGCAGTTACCGATTTTGTGAAGCTGATGACACTAGTTTGCAGCCAGTCTGGGCAGGCAAAACTTTCAGTCACGGAAGCTATAATTTTAGAAGCACCACGTTGACGTTGGTATACCGTCTTCTCCCAAGGGAACCTTTGTGCGTTGGCTCAAGGTGAACTTCAGTGAAGTGTTTGTGGCCTGGATCCACCTGAAAGTCCTGGGGGTGTTTGTGGAATCGGTTCTCAGGTCAGTCAAAAAGGCTGTCGTGTGAAATTAAATATTTGTAAATGTAATGTTACACGATAAATAATGACATTAAATAACAATTCAGTAACTAGTTGCATTGTACATGATCAGGTATGGCCTGCCTGTGAGCTTTCAGACATTACTACTGCAGCCAGACAAGAAGCATGGAAAAAAACTGAGGGAGAAGCTCAGTTCTCTATTTGGACACCTGGACCCTACAGCTCCCGCTATTCCCTCCAAAATGCCTGACGTGAGATAATGTCCTTTGTTTACCATTAGACGTTTTATGGTACTGTCCTTCCTATGACTGCAGAACACTGTTGAGATATTCTTCTCGCTGTCTCCCTCTGTCTGCCAGGTAGACCTTGACATGCCAGGGGTGAGCACTGTGGCTCAGCGGGACTACTACTCCTACATCTGTTTCCAGATCAGTGTCAAACTTTTTGATCCCAACTAGCAGCTAATGGGGTGTGGGCCCAGAAAGCTACAGCAACCACCTGATCCTGAATTAACCAGTACCCTAGGTCACTGTTGGCTGCCCCTCTTGATGTCAAAAGGCTTAAATGTTTAAGAAATATGATGGGGCCTCTACCTTGCCAACCAGAGGGCTAATATTGAGAGAGTACCATATTGCTATTATCTATCCAGTTCTTTCAGTTGAATGAAGGGAAGTCAATAAGTCTCTAGGGTTGGACATGAGGGATTATTTGGTTTTTGTGGACTACCGTAACAAATTGAATAAGTGGCAGATTTTAGCAAATATTTTTAAGATTGTATTAATATCAAGGTGGACATGTATGAAGGAATTCTAGATACACTTGACATGATCTTTAATGACTAGCAAGGAACATTTTTTGAAAATCTCAATACCATAGGCCTGATTGGGCCTGGGTCAACAGGACATTTTGGTATGGAGTTTTTCAAAAAAATTTCAGGCCTATGGTATGGCCTGTGACAAAATGAATGTATTAAAAAATATCCAAATCAGGACCAATACTGGGCATCAGGAAATTCAAGCAAAAGTGTTGTCTAAGCTATCAAGCATTAATATAACCAATTCAAAATCTACTCAGTTCTGGTTGGAGAGCATTGTTTTGAAAGCAAATCCCCAAAGCAGTAGACCTATAAAAATAAGGAATGTAATTATGACTTCTTGCTGATACATGACTGTAGATCTGTGATGTCGTTTGATGATTTCTTGGCCACACCTAATATAACTGAAACGTCTGTGTATATGTAAGTAATGTGACAGCAGTAAACGTTTTTTTACTTACAGGTGTTCTTGTCTGGTCCATGATTTTTCATTTGAAATCCAGAGCACATATAAACAGTTAAAATATACGCATTTGGAAACCTGTGAAATCGTTGTGGCAACATATAAATTTGGACCATTTGAAGAATGTCTGTGGGTCGGTGGCATATCCCCAATGAAAACTCACATTGATTCCACTGACGATTCCTTCATGCAACCGGAGTATCTCCAATGTCCGCTATTTACTGGTTGGCATACAGAGTAGGCTACTTTCTATTTCACTCCTACATATTTCACTCTAGCTTTTGAACGGTTTGAGCAATTGTCTGTTGTTAAAGGTATGAATATGGCTATGTTAAAACAATTATTTGTGTTGTTAGGGTAGTTGTGTTCTTAATTAAAAAAAAGTGCTAGTCATTTTGTGGTCTCAACAGTAAGAAGTCCCGGTTACGAAGAATTCAGTGACCATGCGAATTCAGTGTGCCTGTCGAAAGTGCGCATGCGCCGCTATCGAAAATTCCTTTCTGTCAGCGGAGCGTGTGATATCTCGTGCACTTGTGGCTTCTCGCTCTCGAAACTGGCTTCCTTCCAAAAAGGGTTCCAGAAAGCATCTGGTTATTTAAACTTGTTTGCTCTGTAATATAAGCTTGTGGTATTTGCGATCCATTTATTACTTTTTTTTTACAACAGCCGCAAAAAGAAAATATATTCTCTTGGTTAACATACGTGTAAGTACTACTATTGTTTCAATGACAAATGCCATGTTAGCATTAGCTAGCACAGCCAGTCAAAGCAAATGGTGATCTAACGTTAGCCAGCTAATTCAATTTGTTTAACTGTTCTCTATATTTACAAGCTACACGTACGGAAAATGTTAAAAACATTATCTGAATACATTGTATGTCAAACTGTTGCAATTGACCGCTTAAAAATGTTGATAAAAAATGAATTGATATAAACGTTGTGTTGGTGGTGTTTTTTGCAGAAGCAAGAATACTGTCCCTTTGTAACTTTGATGAAATGTATTTCAACATCTAAATGATGTATTTCAACATTAAAATGTCAGTAATGATGTACATTTTCAAGGTGTTGGTTAAAACAAGTCATCATTTTGGACTGTGAACATTAATTGTTTTATGCAGTATGCTTACCATGTACGCCTCAAGGTGTAATACCAGTTTTTATACTTCTGTGCCGCAAATATGGATAAAGTTAAGTGTGTATATATTTTTTTTAATACATTTCAGAATAAAATATATGGAATAACGTCTTTAAGCCTGTAATACAGTTTAGGCTAAATCTTCATCAGCTCCCATTGAGGATACACTGAGGGAATGCAATAAATTAATATTCATCTACCTTCTAAAATAAAGTGCTCACCATTGCATTCAGTCACTGGAGGAATCCCCCCATTGTAAATTAACCTGGATTGTCCAAAAAATATCTCTCACCAACATTAAATGTTTTTTATTCAGGAGTATATTTTTATTCATTAAAGAGTGGGACACCATTTCCGCCAGTCAATCATTGTGCCCCTGTCAATCAAAATACATAGTACCTACATTTTCCCAAACTCCCACAGCTATTGATTCTCTACTTTACCAACACATTCAATGGGTTTAATTCAATCTGGAGTATATTTTCATTCATTAAAGAGGGGGACACCATTTCCGCCAGGCACCGGCGAAATCTATGTCCCTTTGTCAATCAAAATGCATAGTACCTACATTTTCCCAAACTCTCACAGCTACTGATTCTCTACTTTACCAACACATTCAATGGGTTCAATTCAATCTGGAGTATATTTTCATTAATTAAAGAGGGGGACACCATTTCCGCCAGGAATTGGCGAAATCTGTGTCCCTTTGTCAATCAAAATACATAGTACCTACATTTTCCCAAACACCCACAGCTATTGCTTCTCTACTTTACCAAGACATTCAATTGGTTTAATTCAATCTGGAGTAATTTTTCATTCATTAAAGATGGGGACACCATTTCCGCCAGGCACTGGCGAAATCTGTGTCCCTTTGTCATTCAAAATACATAGTACCAACATTTTCCCAAACTCTCACAGCTATTGATTCTCTACTTTACCAACACATTCAATGACTTTAATTCAATCTGGACTATATTTTCATTCATTAAAGAGTGGAACACCATTTCTGCCAGGCACCGGCGAAATTTGTGTCCCTTTTGTCAATCAAAATATATAGTACCTACATTTTCCCAAACTCTCACAGCTATTGATTCTCTACTTTACCAAGACACTTAATGGGTTTAATTAAATCTGGACTATAGTTTCATTCATTAAAGGGGGGGGA
>JACXGI010006141.1:10134-43422 GCA_016801175.1 Esox masquinongy | reverse complement strand
TGGAACTGGATCGAACAAGATGGATTCTTCTTCTGTTAGTTGTCACAATCTTTAAAGGTGCATTACCGCCACCTACTTAGCGTTCTCGGTCTTTCTGAAGAAAACCAGCTGCAGCCCGGGAAACCAACAAGTCGTTGAACCACCTCTCTCGTAAAAAAACACCACTGGCTACATTTCTTCCGTTCAGTGATTTCTGTAGCGGTTCTTGCTTGTTTGGCTCCCTCGGTGAACCCACCGTTCAGCGCCCCCATATAAATATAAAAATATATAGGCTACATAAAAACGTCTCATAAATATTAAAAAGTAATAAAACAATTAGAAACAACTTGTAGTATATAAACACAAATTAAAAAGAGAATAGATTTTTTTTTACCGTATTGTTAACAGAAAATACACAAATGAAACTAAATATTGCACAAAGCCTAGGTGGCTCCTCACACTGGCCAGTGCCAGATGATTTCCATTGTATTATTGGGTGCGCCAACATTAATGTTTTTCAGACGCATCCCAACAAACAGTATGTAAAGCAGATGTCACGGGTAAGAAAATGATTAGATAATAATATTAGATAAAAATAATAATTTTATGTCAAGATAACTAGGTAGTAACACTGGCCCTCATTCATGAAACCTTCTCAGATTCGAACGTTGGGAGAGACTTAGGATGATCTCCAAGTGTGATTCAACTGTCGCACCTGGTCGAAATGAGTGTAGATGTCATCGCAGATTGACAAATCGGATGAAGACGTGGACGCGAGAACGCGCTGCACCGGTCCTTATTTACATATGACACACCCGTAATTTCTGCGGATGTGGCGATCAGCAACCTATGTAGACCTTTAAGAGCAAGCTATGTCAGCATTAACCTCCTACTGCACACTGTTGCCCTTAGGCAACACAACGTTTTTAACCCCCATACCCTCATCACATTTTTAAAAGTGATTTCTACCAGTCACAATGCTTGTAAACATGTACAAGACGAATCCAATGATATATGGGAGTGTCCATCACGCATCATTTGGAGGTGGGACATCCTTTTATGAAGAGCAACCTTGTGGAGACATGGGGTGATCAACAGGTAAGATCAACTGAATGTTTAGCATGTCTAAATTAATATAATATGTAAATAAAAAATGAATCTGTGTGTATGAATGTCTAGAGAAGCATGTTCAATAAGTTTTGGCAAGATTTTGTTTTTTATACATTCAGAAATTCCGTTTTTCTGTGTGTTGCCTCAGGGCAACGTTATGGGCTACTTTTCATGGAGCAAAGCATGCTCCATGTAGAACATGTAATTCTATGTAATATTATAGCCTTATTCAATGTCATCATATCAATGGATCTTCACAGAAAATAAAATTCAATTATTCTATGGAGGAAGTAAGGATCCTAATCAGGCTGTTATGGCCATTCCTTCATTTTCTTATATCTACTTTCATGGATTCTGAGCTAGTTTTATTTTGGTTGTTTTTGTATGAAATGCAGAGTCCTCTACTTGAATATGAACAATATGCAAATAGAAGAGTGCAGAAAATGTATAAGTATTAAGTATATGTAGGTTACAAGTGGAATGTATAGATGTGCAAATGAAGGCAAATGCAGCACAGATGGCAAATCTAAATGTGCAATGAAGGCAAATAGGAGGGCATAAACATTTACAAGTATTAAGTATAGTGTATGTTACAAGTGGGATAAACAGTTATGCGGGTACAAATGGCTATTCTGAAAGGCATTCTAAATGTGCAATCGAGGTAAATGTGCAGATGTCCACTTGGGCTGCACATCACACTGGCCGTTCATGAGAGACAACAAAGGTGCAGAAGTCCTGGGTGCCCAGGCACGCCAAAGGTTTTGTGCAAGAAATGTAATGCACATCTTTGTTTCACTAGCCAAAGCAAGTGCTCTTTAAAGTTTCACATGGAACGAGTTTGCATGCTGAAGTAGACTAGACACTGCTGATTACACTTTGAGTACTTGGTTCACATTGTTCTGTGATCTTTATTGTTATGTTACAGGTTATTTATGAGTCATATTGTGATATGAAAATGTGTTTTTTCTGCCTTTTCTCATAAAATATATTTTCAGGAAATTCATGAGTTTTCTTTGCGTTTTAGTACCCTTGTGGGCAGTGTTGCCCTGAGGCAATGAAATATTTAGGGGGGCTTGGGGGACAGACTACTCCTAAAAATAATTTATACATGATAAGTGATCCTAGATAACCTAAGAAAATAACTGGAATAATTTTCCCCAATCTAAAACCTAAATGTGTGCAGTAGAGGGTTAGGGTAACTGCTCGACCCAGAACCACTGGTTTATTTATCCTCTCACTTGTCAATTTAAGACCTGTTAGCTAATCAAGATGCCAGTCACCTAAATTATAGCGACCATTTATAATCTCCAAGTATGTCGATACAGCCTGAGTGACTTCAGAAATGCAAGGCAAAGCAAGTTTTTTTGTCTAGCGCATTATATACACAGAGGCATTTCAAACCTTACAAACGCATTAACTACAGAAGAGAGAAAATGCAGAATTAAGTGAATACATAAATAATACAATAATAGCCTACGGTAGTGATACAATATTTGATATTGTGGTATGTTTGTTTTTCGTGAAAATGGTGATCTTATTGCGAATCAAGCAGGATCTTATTTTTTGACCTTGGTTTACACGGTCTCCGACCAGACATGAGTTTGATCATAAGGACACGACAAAGACAACACTGATGAATACCAGCTCTGTCGGTGAAATAATCGTACGGTCATTTTAAGATCGAACTTGATCGTAATGTATCTGAATAATCAATCAAATGTATTTATAAAGCCCTTTTTACATCAGTAGTTGTCACAAAATGCTTTTACAAAACATCCAGCCTGAAACCCCAAGGAGCAAAACACAGCAGTGTTGATGCAGAGTGGCTAGAAAAAACTCCCTAAGTTTACAATATTGAATTAAATAATAATAATATTAAACAAATAATAAATTACAATAAAATAGTATTTTCAAGCCTTACATGTCTATAATGTTGAGAAAGTGCATGTACATCCACATTGCTCTAACAGACAATGGAGCACAAGTGCAACAGTGCCTTCAGCTCACAGAGCCACCTACAATATGTCAGCTAATAAGTACAGGGACGGACTGGGAATGAAAAATGGCCCTGGACTTTTTCACTCAGACGGGCCCACAAGAGCCTCCCAGCAATACTCCACTACCCACACAACACACGCCAAACTTTAGGTAAAACGAGATTACATAACAAGATTATGGAACAATATTTATAACGATAACTTCAGTAAAATATATGTAAAATAGAATAGTTGCTCTTAGGAGGAGGCTGGCCAGAAGGAGCACATATTGCCCCTCGTTCATCACCACAGTGGCGTCCAACCGGGGGGGGGAAAGGGGTACTAAGTATATAGGGCCCTGAGTTTTAGAGGGGCCCTTGAAAATGTTTAATTCTTGAATAAAAAGAGGAGGGGCCCTCAGAGACCGCCTGTCTACAGGGCCAAGAATTTTGTGCTACACCCCTAGATCACCATTACAGTTTTCCTCTCTGAATCATTTGCTGCACCCCTAGATCACCATTACAGTTTTCCTCTCTGAATCATTTGCTGCACCCCTGCACCACCATTACAGTTTTCCTCTCTGAATCATTTGCTACACCCCTAGATCACCATTACAGTTTTCCTCTCTGAATCATTTGCTACACCCCTAGATCACCATTACAGTTTTCCTCTCTGAATCATTTGCTACACCCCTGCATCACCATTACAGTTTTCCTCTCTGAATCATTTGCTACACCCCTGCATCACCATTACAGTTTTCCTCTCTGTATCAGTGCTACACCCCTGCACCATCCTTCTCGGAAAACAAAATCTCAATCAACTCACATATTTTGACCCTATCTTAGCCTAAACACAAGTATTCCCCCATCAGGACAATTATTCAGACTTTTGACGCTCAAGGTCACTTCCCACTCTACCTGAGAGCTTACATTAAAGAAAATATACTTTCCTTCACTGACGTAGATTAAGTTAGTAACATTACTTAATTTTTAGTTGAGATAGACATAACATGGCACCTCAGAGAATTCCTTTATTAATGCCCATTTGAGTAAACACCAGTCTCGTAGGCCAAGCACACTCACGATGACCGCATCTACCTCTTTCTCTCAGATGCCTATAACGGAACCGGAGGGGGAACTGATAACGTCCCATGGTCTAAGTTTTGATTTATGGAGTATGCGGTTTGTCTCACTGGCAACAATCATTTGACAAATGTGGCTGTGGATCAGAGGAATTACAATCAAGCATTTGACGATCAGACACACACACAGACTGAGAGGGAGACAGATATCTTACAAGTTTCTACCTTTATTCGAAGGAGTCAATCAGCAGTACAGGCAGCGTTGGGTTCCAGGAGGATCCAGTAACCAAGAATCAGATCACTGCTCTTCTCGAGTCATTGATTGATCACATGTTACAGAATACTCTAGGCCCTTTTATAATGTTTTTATTCATGACATTTATGAAGGAGGTACACATTTTACATAATTGTTCAATGACTGGTTTATCATAACTTCATCTTCCAACCCCCTCCCCTTGTCCTTATTTGGGTTCTATGTAAGCCCTCCCCATTTCCTCACAGAGCATTTGAAAGTTTTCTGTTTTACTGGAGTCATTTACTGGTTCATAGACAAATACCAAGGGGGAGGGAGGTAGTTTGACGTCATCTGTTTCAGGTCTTGGTGTAGATTGTTGATCTGCTGCTGAATGCTGCTCCTGGAACCCTCGGCTCACTTCCTGTACTATGCTCTTTTTCTCAACAAACCTTATCCAGTCGAGTGACTACCATCTGATCTTAAGGAGCTTGTTAAAGAGCTTATTAGTGAGTGAGTGATTTATAGTTCATAGTCTCTCCTGTGCAGTATCTGACTGTCTCCAAAGCATGTAATCTTTTTCCAACAAATTTTAGGTAATTTATTTTGAAGAAACTCTTCCAACTTCCAGAACAAAGTGAGAGTATTCTCTTTTGTGAGTACTTTGAGGAATAGTAAGTTTAGAGTCTGTGAAAAAGCACTTCCTACGTTCAGAAGAAGGATTATTCTCCAGTATGTATTCGTTGATGTGTTTTGAGGGAAACTAGATGTTTGAAACGTTTCCCACAGTCAGTACAGGAGTAAGGCTTCTCTCCTGTATGTTTGCGCTGGTGAGCATTAAGGCTACCTAATTGAGAGAAACTATTCCCACAGTCAGTACAGGAGTAAGGCTTTTCTCCTGTATGTATGCGCTCGTGAACTTTAAGGCTGTATAATCGAGAGAAACTCTTCCCACAATCAGAACAGGAGTAAGGTTTTTCTTGAGAATGTATGCGCTGATGAATTTTCAGGGTACCAAAATCGGGGAAAAAATTCCCACAGTCAGAACAGAGGCAAGGCTTCTCTCCTGTATGTATGGGCTGGTGACGTGTAAGGTGAGATAATTGAGAGAAACACTTCCCACAGTCAGAACAGGAGTAAGGCTTCTCTCCTGTATGAATGTGCTGGTGAAGTTGTAGGTTATTTAATTGAGAGAAACTCTTCCCACAGTCAGAACAGCAGTAAGGCTTCTCTCCTGTATGTATGCGCTGGTGACGTGTAAGGTGAGATAACTGAGAGAAACACTTCCCACAGTCAGAACAGGAGTAAGGTTTCTCTCCTGTATGTATGTGCTGGTGAAGTTTTAGGTTATGTAATTGAGAGAAATACTTCCCACAGTCAGAACAGGAGTAAGGCTTCTCTCCAGTATGTATGTGCTGGTGAAGTTTTAGGTTATTTAACTGAGAGAAACCCTTCCCACAGTCAGAACAGGAGTAAGGCTTCTCTCCTGTATGTATGCGCTGGTGAAGTTTTAGATTATTTAATTGAGTGAAACTCTTCCCACAGTCAGAGCAGGAGTAAGGCTTCTCTCTTCTGTGTATGTTAATGTGTCTTTTTAACATAGACATAAATAGAAAACATTTTCCACAGTGGGGACAGCGGTGAGACTTCTTATCTTTTATATCTTCCTGTTGTTTCTCTCCAGGTCTAGGAAATTTATCCACTTCAGCAATCTCATCTGTGTGATTAAAATCAGAAAGGTTCAATAGAGAAGTGACACTGAGTCAATGCAGTTAGTAGATTACTTCAATGTAACAATTCCCAGAGAGTTAAAACAGTGATAAAGACAGTTTCTGAAATCATAATGTCACATTTTCACCAGGGTTACCAAGATAAACTACTGTTCAAAGGTTTGGGGTCACTTAGAATTTTTTAAATAAAAAAAGCAAAAAAGTCGACACTTGGGCACCTCGACTGGCGGAAGCCCCTCTGGGTCGTTCATTGGGGACTGTTCAGTGGCCAGCGCAGGGAAACATTGCACTCTCGAACTTCCCCAGAAGTCAGGAACTTGTAGCACCTTCCACCCGTTCACAGTTGTACCCACTAATCATGTTGTGCCCTCTATTTAGATGTGGTGGCCGGTGACTGCCGGGATGGTTGACATCCTGACACTGTGGTGGAGAGTGAGGACAGAAGAGATGTCGGGTTTTCTTTCATTTCTCCTTGCCGAACAGGAAACCCCAGAAGAGACTTCATTATATTTGAATTTCTGTTTATTTTGATTTAACCGGTGGTGTGCTGGAAACGGCATAACGATTCTTGTAACAGAGTGAGGAGAGATAAGAGACACTGTCTCTCAACTGATAAAACAGGGAGAACAAAGCCCCTGAACTCATCTCTGCTGTGATCATTTATTGCCACCAGCACCATGGTAGAGTGACAGGAAGCCAAACTGTCGCAACGCATATGTAGATATTCCACTGACAAATCACTGTTTCCAGCTACAAAATTCATTTACAATATTAACCCTTCAGATCCTGTAGCGGCCGTCGACGGCTGTGCTTCTCAGTGGCGTCGTTTGGCCTGGGCGTCCGGGGCTACAGCCCCGAATCTCAAATTGACCAAAAATAAAAAAATAGCCCCTGATCTATTCATCTATAATTTCGATCGCACATTATGACAGTGTAGACGTGTAGGCCGCTAGCATGTATATAAAAATGTTCCTCATGTACATTCAAAACCCTGTACTTTCTGTCCCGGGGGGTGGGGGGCTAAGCCCCGAATGTATTGTGATCCTAGCAACGCCTCTGGTGCTTCTGTAACAATAATATTTGTGTAAATATCACAATCTACCAGATAAAAATGTGTTACTGTATTCCTGTGGATGTTGTCATTAAGAAACCAGAAAAAGGGTAGGTTGTCATTTAACTTTTTTTTAGTTTTTTATAATTTCTTTACTCAAAAAGCTAGTGGCAAAGCGGCCATGACCTTTAATGTTAGAAGAGGCTGTTTCTCTGTTCTTTGGTGATACGAAGTTGGAAACGTCCTTAACCCCCTGAGGACGGACTAGGCGCTACTGCCCACGCCTGAGGCGTATTCGCATAACAATTACATATTTTCAAAACGGTTTGTGATAGCGAAATTCTGTTTTCTTTGCTGTTTTCCTGAGATTCCGCTGAAAACGCAGATGCGCTTTGTGTTTACGTGGCACATTTCCTGGTTGTCCAAATGCAACCAAATCCTTGTGCACCTGACCAATAGATGGGCTGTTGGGTGACAGCATCCAATGGAAGGCAAAATAGTTTCTTTTACCCAATCAGGAGAAGGTATCTGTTATGTATTCGAGCAAATCAAAAGGTTGCGGGGTGGGACATAATAAGTTTCGTTTTCTGTATGTGCTGGAGGAGATGACTAGAGGAGCTGGAAGCAGTGCGTTAGCTTAGCTAGCATGCTAACTTAGCATTTGCTTACATTTTAGCATTGTGTCCTTGCGGAATGTTAACGTGTCGAACAGACAAAGAAAGGATATGTGTTTTCAACAGTTGTATAAGTATTATTATTAGTATGAAATGGCAAAACGTAAAAACACTTATTAAATGTAGCCATAGTCCATTACGGTTTTCAAACGCTGGATAGCTGAGTTACCGGACAACAAAGGACGAATGCTAACAACATGCTAACGCTAACGCAAGAACAGTCTGGTAAGTAACATCAAATAACCTATTTATCATGAAATAATGTAATACAAATGTGATCATTATAGATAGTCTGCTTTGCGTATTTGGAATGGGAGAACTTTTCCACATGGCTGTTTGTGGTCTGATTTCAATGATAAATAGCGAAATAATTTTGGGTGTCATAAACATATTGGACTGTATGCACATAAGGTGAATTATTACATTGTTCTCTTCACATTTATTGTGATACAATGCATATTTGTGTAAGAAAAAGGGTTTGAAAAGTGTTTTTGGAATGGCAGAGTAGTTCCACAAGGCTGTTTGTGGTCTGATTTCAATGATAAATAGTGAAATAATTATGGGTGTCATAAACATATTGGACTGCTTGCACAAAAGTTGACTAATTTCATTGTTCTGTTCACATTTATTGTGATACAATGCATATTTGTGTAAGAAAATGGTTTGAAAAGTGTTTTTGGAATGGCAGAACTGTTCCACATGGTTCTGTGGTCTGATTTCAATAAAAAATGGTGTCAAAAACGTGTTGGACAAAAGGCAAATTATTTAATTTTTCTGTTCACATTCATTGTGATGCCTTTTCTTACACAAATGTGCATTGTGTTTGCACAGAACATTTGTATTGGGAGTATCACTCTGTATGGTTGTGTTATGGTCAGAATTCAATTATATATAGAAAAAAAATCTGATTTCGCTTATGAAATTATTTACTTTGTGTATTTTTCCCTAGAACACTACCTTATATGAACATTATCATGCATGCTTATATTAGCTGAGGTTCTTTAGAACCATTTGATACCAAATACAAGATGATCCATTTACATTACATATTGTTTATAAGCCCAAATATAAAAGTAGTGAAACCCGAAAATTTAAAGTGTAGTCCCCAGGGGGTTAATCTTTCAAAGCGAATGATGTCGTTGTGAGTAACAAATACACTGCGGATATATGTTTGGTGTTGTCTATATTTGATGCTGTGAATTGTTGGTAATATATTTTAGATGACAGTAGTAACCGTGTCGTGATAACTTGATTGGCGAGCGCATCAGCTGTGGAGCTCGAATGGTTGCTTGCTCAGTCTTGTGATTGAAAACGTTGCAGTATTTAGCTGTGTAGTCGGCTGACTAGTTGAACGTTTTATTGTTTCTTCTGATTTCATTAATGTATGCAAACTGCAATAGCTAACTAGACAACTAATTGTCCGGTTCAGTTCGTATGTCAAACTATAGAAAATTTGTCTGGCCGCAAATGTGTTTCTCTTGTGAGGCGACGAGCTGTCACTTTCACTAGCTAGCCATGTTTGGAGTCGTCACTTGATCATGATGATGTCCTGCACCTGCCGACACGTACTTTCAATGTCTTGAGATTTGTGTGCCTTGTGCTTACATCATGATCACGTTAGTTGTGCCTACCTCGAATGACTGCTTGTTTAATCTCGCCCAAAAAGAGTCGCAGTGTTTTGTAATGCAAACTTAGATGTTCATTCTTGTTTCTACCGATTTGTCATATAGAAACAACCACAACTGCTTGCTGACGTTAGTTTACCATCTGGTTAGTCTATCAGGCTATTAGAGAAATTGTGTAGTGGCAAATGGGTGCTGAGCTCGCAGAGGGAGAGGAGTGGGAAGAATGAGAGGTCGATTTTTTTATTACAAGTGTCTACAAAATGGGACAAAACGATTCATATTTTTCGAAGTTACATGGATGCGGTGTCAAATTAAAGATGATGTGATCTTTAAAACAAAGTAATTTAAAACTTGTCATTTTTATTCATTCTTAGTTTTTGTGCTATATCTGTTTGTATGAAATGTGTGAAAAAATATTATTTTGAGAATTCTCGTTAATCTACAGCGGCATTATAGAATTATATTGGGGTCTAAAGGGTAAATAATGTCTACACTGTATTTCTGACCAATTTTACGTTATTTTAATGGACAAAAATTGATTTCCTTTAAAAAAAATGAAATTTCTAAGTGATCCCAAACTTTTGAACAGTAGTGTATAGTCAAACAAGAAAAGGAACCAGGCAAGCCTAGTTTGACCGGCCCGCGTTTAGATAAATGTTGATAAATGTTGTCACATAATAACACCACGCCAAGTTTGAATATTTCGCTAGACACCATTAAGCACTGTGTTAAACTGACTAATGTTTCTTATTAAGTTTACTTCCACCACAAATAGCATCTATGAACTGTATGGCTTTTGCCACTGGCCGTTAAAACGGCTTTTTAGCCAGTAATAGGCTTACTAGTGTCTACCAACTTACGACTTGGAATAGTCATAAGAATTAAACAATTGCTAGCGAGACTGAAGATGAACTTTACACTGCCAAAGCTAATTCATTTCATGGCACAACAACGCTTGGTTTTCTTTCATTCATGAATGACATTGATACAATAACTATCAATATAGGTGATGATAACTGACTTTTTTGTCAAGTGAAAAGAGGAGAGAATCGTGGAAACTCCTCCTCTTACTGCGCAGGTGGTTGTGATGTACAGTATATCACCCCAAAAAGCATGCACGGATGCGTACTTCAAAAAACCACCAGTAATATTCAGAATACAACTGTAACCAGTCTTATTTTAGGCTTACTATAACGTAGCTACTTAAGGTTGTAGCCAGCAACGTTTCTGTCTATCCTGAACAAATCCTAATACATAATTTGTTTTGACTATGGTGAGGCTCGAACACAGGTCTTCTTGCTTGGCAGTCTGCATCTTTAACCATTATGCTATTTAACAAGG
Organism: Esox masquinongy; assembly: GCA_016801175.1. Lineage (NCBI taxonomy): Eukaryota > Metazoa > Chordata > Actinopteri > Esociformes > Esocidae > Esox > Esox masquinongy. The sequence goes on along the minus strand of JACXGI010006141.1, from coordinate 32,623 downwards.
GGTAGTCCGTCAGTCAGTCAGTCACTCACTCACTCACTAAAAGACACTCGCTCTTCTTGGCCGGCTCCACTTACGAGGTCCAGCAAAAATGCATGCAATAGCTACAAAAAGATACCTGCATGCCTGAAAATACCCATCTGCACTATTTGGGCAATGATTAGGAGATGTAAAAAAACAGAAGCTTAGATAAACCTGTCTGGAGAAACGTAGATGTCATAGTTTAACATTGCCCGTGGAAGTAGAATCAGTGTTTTAGTCACCCAGATACTGAGGAGAAGAGAGCACTGAACAAATATCACAGTAATGCATCATGTTTACTCCAGCAACACAGCGCACCGTTGGGGCAGTGAGTAGCTGAGAAAACAAAAGCTTTCAGAATCACCTCAGGGGTGCCGAGGCTACAGCAGGCCACACCCCCAGCCCCCCACCTCCCACAGCTACAGTTGTTAGTCACCCTGATACTGACCACACTGACATACCAATGCTAACATACTGTTCTTACCTTGATTAGTTAAATCCCCAATCATCTTCTCCTCCTCTTCACATTTAATATTATTCAGTCCCAGTACTTGACTACAGTCTTCCTGCTTCACTGATGTCATCACTGAATCCACCAATGAACACTGAGCTTTACTGTCACAATCAGAATCCAGTGACTCTTGTTTGATCTCAGTGTGGAAAGAGAGCAGCAGGCTGGGTTTGTCCTCCATCTGATAAAATAAAGACCAAACCAGACCCATACATGGCTGATGAACATGTTGGATGAGAATAAAATAAACACAAAAACAATCATATTGTCATAACAACAGATCTGGGTCACATACTTAAGGTGTAATTTTTATAACTTGACCGCAGTATAGCATACAAATGCTACAACAACAAAAACACTTATTTAACTGTAGGGACGTGACAAATTGACAATTTTCTTTACTGTTTAAACCGCTTTTATGGTTTTCTCTTAGGCACAGCACTAAATTCATGCTAGAGCCTCCCTGTGGCCAGGTATTATGAGAAATCTGACCAATCAATGGATTTGTAATTACAGAACTAGGATTTATAGCTAATTAGAAGGACAGATGACTCCAACAGGTAGCATGCAAGGCTAGCTAATTAGCTTGTAATCTGAATGGAGTTGAAGCCTACAAAACAGTTAAATGCTTTGTTTTTTCATTACCTTGCTTAATTAACTTCTATCGGTTTAATGCTGTGAAGACAGACACAGTAATTAGTAATTATTACAAAGTACAAGCAATAACTTCCTTTACCAATGTGAGTTGATTACTTCACTATGTACCGTCTCACATTCCACGCTTCAGTCAACACCATCAAACTAGTGATGGAAAGTTTAACTCTTTTTACTGACTCTGATCTTTCTGAGTCGTTCAGTAAAAAGAACAAATCTCTTGAGTCACTTTGTTCATTTGAGTCTGCAGAAGTGGTTGGACGGAGTATTGAGCTGGAGGGCAGCGTAAAAAACTGAATGAGTCAGAAGTCTTTTTTTACGTAAACAAAGGCTCGGGGCTGGTTTTCATCTGTGTGTAAACTGTACAACGCCACCTTTTTTACTCGAGGAGAGGTCCTTGGGACAAAGATAACAAGTCTGTCAAAGAAATGACATCAACAAGGTTTCACAAGTGCCAATGTTTATTTAAAATAAAAAAACATAAAACACCAAAATGAATGTAGGCCTGACTAGTGATGGGAGAAACAAAGCTTTCCGATACTTCGAGACAATTTGGGTGTCCACCTCTCCGAGGACCTCTACAGGACCCTCAACACCTCAGCCGTGATCAAAAAAGGCACAGCAGCGCCTGTACTTATTGAGGAGGCTGAAGAAAACCTGTCTGTTTTCCAAGATCCTTGTAATCCATCAGGCAGGCGGTACAGGTCTCTTTGATCCTACACCAGCCTGCTCAGAAACAGTTTCTTCCCATCCACTGTAACCCTGCTGAACTCTGTGACCCATCACTAACCATACCCCCCCGCCTCTCAGGGACCTTGTTGCACAACTCCCTTGTACTACTCTGACACTGCCTTGCAAAGTCTGATAATGAAAGTTTTCAGTTGTTACAGGTACGTGTCTACCTCAGGAACCTCACTACTGCTCTTTGCACATGTAGAATTGCCATCGTGCTTGCATTTTTACATATGCAAATCTACCTCGGGAACCTCATTTCTGCTATCTCTGCATCCCGGTTGCACATACTACCTGACTCCCTCAATTTGTCTAGTTTGCACATCTAGAATGCCGTTTAGAATTTGCCATTTGTACCTGCACAACTATTACCCCACTTGTAACATGCACTATACTTAATACTTGTAAATGTTCTGCCCTCCTCTATTTGCCTGAACTGCATATTTAGTATTGCCATTTGTACTGCATTTGCCTTCATTGCACATCTATACATTCCACTTGTAATATACATATACTTAATACATGTAAATATTTGTACATTTTCTGCCCTCTATTGGCACTTCTGGTTAGATGCTTACTGCATTTCGTTGTACTGTACTTGTACTGTTCAATGACAAAGTTGAATCTAAACTAAATATAATCAGTTGAAACAATTGCATCGACAAACGAATCACTGTTTCGAAACGCTCGAAACACCGCAGGCTGGCAACGTCTACAGGTCAAATCCGTGTAATACGTGCAACTGGAGGACTCAGAGAAAAAGACCAAAGTGGTGTAGCGGGTGGCATACGCAGGCATTGCGTGTAGGCCTAAACACTGAATAGTAATTGGTAAGTCAGCAGTTTAGTGGAGCTAGACGCGTTATCTACTCATGGTACCTATCAGGAATGTTTTGATTACAATGTTCATAAAGGTGCAGTAACATCTTAAGCACAGCTGTGTACGCGTTGGAAGATAAGCGCGCAAACGTTCCAAAATCTGGAAATGCACACCGCGTTGGAGCGTATTGATGCGAGTGGTGTTTTTATATATATACATATATATGGAAATATCCGTTAACGAAAAGTGACGTTTCAACAATATGACAATGTCAAGGATCATAAGGATAATGTCCCTAGATGCTTGATTATTAAAGTTTATAAGTACACATTCATATGGTTATATTTTAATAATTGTCATTTGTGTTTAAAGTATGTGTGCTGATGGTATAGGCCGTATAAAATAATTGTTCTATTTGTGGACTTTCATATATAAGGGGACATTTATATGCTTATACGTTAATTTGTGTATGGAAGTTGCATGCAAGTTGTAGCCCAGGTGTTGCTTACAAATCATGCATTTCACGAGATTAGGTTCAACAACTAGAAAATATTCCCACACAGTGGATCTTGGTCTTGTTCGTGTTTCCTCCATTTCTCCAAATAAACGGAATCGTTCTGATAATAATGTCTGTCTCTCTCCTACATCAAATAAACCTCGAAATCAGGACATTTTCATTAGCTTTTATTTCCGGGACTGGCATAGGTGATTTATCTGGTGATCGAAACAGTATGACGTAACGACACTTCGTTTGCTTAGATCACAGGACTCGGCCACTTTGGTAGAAGCTCTGTGGTTACGTTTCCGCACAGTAGCGTGGCAAATGTTTCCGTGCGTTTTGACACCCATTTCGCCAGCAGCCATCACTAGGCCTGACCGCACCCACGAGCATGTCAATATATACCTTGGTTATGCCAGATCGAGATATACCTTGGATAGCCTATACTATGCACACATTGGTGAGAACACTTCACAAGATAATACACGTGATGATACAATATTTAGAATCACAAAGACGGTAATACACTAATGAATATCCAAGTCTCGCCTCTGTTCTCTACCCTCACCAGTCTGCCGCAGGAGCAATAGAATAGGGAGGATTCGTGGGGATGTGGTGACGGAGAAAGAAGTAAACAACTACGACTAATCAAAATTTGACATAAGAAAATAAACTAGTACACTCGCAAAGCAACCGCAAATATTTTGCTTGAATATACCGCACAATTGCCCGGGTGGACTAGACAAAACACAACGCAAAGTGCGATGGAGAACAAACATACAGTGAGAGCCGCAAAGACTCCTCCACTGTAAGACACAAAACACACATTAGAAACATAGCACATATTCTAAAACCTCAACTTTATGAATACAAATAATCATCGTTAAAACATCCATACCAATATTAATAAAAACACATACCTCCCAATGCTAGCGAGCTTTACTCATTCCCAGCACAAGGCCTCAACTAACCACACCTCCTACTGACAAACTAGTATTCTGCCAGCAGCACTAACGATGACGTCACAATCGTATTGTATTGAGGAAATCTTGAAAATAAAAGCGACAATGTCAATATATTGCATCGTGTATAATTCGTTCTAAAGATAGTTAATTGTAACCAAAGGCCGTTTTTATGTTGTTTTCTAATAAATACAAAGAGCAATTAATAGAAACAGTATATAGGTTTACATTGTTTTTGTTAAGAACAATAATAAAGCAAAAAATGTACAGGCCCTAGTAACTTTACAGCTTTGTTTTATTATCTGGATCTGTTTGTAGTAGTTTTGTGACAACTGTATTGCGATTGACATTTCATGAACAAAGGAATGGTTTAGGGATTTGTTTGTACTTCAAGCGTTCACACCGCATATTATTTCTATATATCTGAACAAAGACAGGATAAAAATACTGTTGTTTTACCACTTATCAATTAATCAACTTGTCTGTTCTCATTGGACGAAATGTTGTTTTTTGGAATCGACATTTTGAGATGATGATTTGGGGTGTCCCATAACCCCTCATTCTTACAAAAGCCTAATTAAGGGATATGTCATTTCACATGGTATACCTTGTCTTCATCATATACTGTCCATTGATTGCATTAAGAGAGACCAATTTCTGTATTCTAATCAAAGTTATTTCCTATCCTGTTAATGAATTATCCTAATCAACTGTAAGAAATGAATGCGTGTTAATCTAGCCTACATTGACTGAAATGATCAAGGGTGTAATCTTGAGTATACTGTAATTTATATTTTGTTACCAGTAAATATATCAAGAGAGAGTTGAGAAGACCAAGAGTTTAGTTTTGGGTGAAACTAATTGAATAAATGTAAATATGTTTCATTTTTGAAAACAAAGGAAGATGGCATTAGAATTTGGCGGGAGGAATGTGTCACAATACCCAGGGCATCACACCCTGCTGCGTATGGGGCTGCGTAACCGCAGGCTGGTCAGAGTGCCCATGATGACCCCTGTCCACCGATGAAAGTGCCTACAATGGGCATGCCAGCGTTGGAGCTGGACCTTGGAGCAGTGGACGGAGGTCGCCTGGACAATGAGTTGTTTTCTTTTACATCACGTGGACGGCCGTGTACGTGTGTGCCGTTTACCTGGGGAAGTGATGGCACCAGGATGCACTGTGGGAAGACAAGCCGGTGGAGGGAGTGTGATGCTCTGGGCAATGTTCTGCTGGGAAACCCTGGGTCCGGGCATTCATGTGGACGTCAATTTGACATTTGACAGGTGGTCATAATGTTTTGGCTTATCAATGTATAGTTTATATATGACAAGATGTATTTCTTAAAACCGTGGTATATTGTCTTAATATTGTGGTCTCATGACATGCCATTATCAATGACCAGAGCAGCAGTGTTGTATTGAAGTTCTTGTCAACAGTGAGTTCTTTGTCTCTGGGTATCCATGATGTTTGTGGGGTAGCAGAATCACTGTCAACACCTGCAGTTAATATGGCCAACACTGCTTTTTATTGTTTCAAGGATTATTTCAGCCTTGAGGAGAAATCAATTATTATACTATATTATTGGAAGGAACCATCTGGATGTTAGTGATACATTTTAGTGGGGAGAGTCAGTGGTCCCCCTGCAGCATTGTTGTGTTGAGTTGTCAATAAAATAATAATAATAATAAATATAATAATAATAACTATTTGTACAGCACTTTTCTAGTACAATTACACAACGTTCTTTTACACAAAATAAAAATAGAAATACACTAAAATAATAATAAAAAACAAACAAACATTATTTAAAAAAAAAGTAAAGGAAGTAAAAATAAACGAAATATAAAATATTCATAAAAGCCATGTTATGAAAATTAGTTTTTAGGTAAGATTTAAAAGAATGCACTGACGTAGCTTCTCTGACATTTTGTGGTAGGCTGTTCCAGAGTCTAGGGACCCGTATAGCAAAGGCCAGGTTCCCTTTAGTTTTCAGTCTAGACTCTGGAACAGCCAGAAGTCCTTTTACAGCTGATCTGAGAGGCCTAACAGTGCAGTATGGGTTGAGCATGTCACTAATGTAATCAGGTGCCAGACCATGTAGTGCCTTAGAAGTGATAGCCTGGCAGCTGAATTCTGTACAACTTGGAGTTTACCTACGGACTTATTTTTGAGGCATGTAAACAAAGCATAACAGTAGTCTAGGCGAGATGAAATAAAAGCATGTATAATTTTCTCAGTGTCCTCAAAAGATAAAACCTATTTTATTTTGGCAATGTTAAGTTGGTAAAAGCATGACTGCACCAGATTTTGTGTTACATTCAAATTGTAAGTCTGGATCAAAGAAAACACCCAGATTTTAAGAATTATATAAACTAGGCTAAATGTGTACATTTAAACATTTAAACAGAATAATAAACTGTTATTCCCAGGTTACATCGACGTCACACGTTAACACGTTAAACTTTCATCAGTATCTGTGTCTGTGACCATGGCAACAGTGACGTCGATGAAACCTGTGGATAACAGTTTATTATTCTGTTTAAATGTACACATTTAGCCTAGCTTATACAATTCTTAAACTTCTCTCCACAGATTGCATTGGGAAAGCAGTGCATGGAAAGGCTATGATATTCACCTTATAATGGTGTGATTCATGGCAAATCGGGTGTGAGAATTCAATGCCCAGATAAAGCCCCGCCTCCACGCCAATAGAGGCTCAAAACTTGGTTTTGAGAAAACATGACTCGAACGAAGGTGGGAAGAAATTGTAATCGTAAGAAGAAGCGAACGTGGAAAAAACGATTGAATGAAGAGATTTTAAGATCGGACTCGAAAATCCATTTCATGATTTTAGCGTACACTTTTCCACGCTTGAATCTATTATTTTCATACGATTGAATTTAGTTTTTTCATACTATGCAATATTTCAGTTACGTTTTTCTTTTCTTACAGTCAATACATTTGAGCTCAATTTGGCTCCATATATTTTAACTGATATCTTGATATAACGAGGTTGTTCAATTATAGCATAATAGCTTACACAGCAAAAGAACATAAGCGCCATTTTCAGTTTGAGGAATGAGGTTTTATTTTGCACTTCTGTATACCATTTGTAGTCAAATAAAATGACACACCTCCAAACAAACACTAAATCAGCAATAAAGGCAAGAGTGGTGCCCTGGTCTCTGCAACTGTGTTGATTACAGTGTCATTGTCCAAGGTCATAAGAATTTCCTTTTCCGTGGACATAAACATAACAGCCTCCAGACGCACCTGGGTTAAAGGTCTTCTGTGTTTAACAAATGTTAGTTTGGAGAAACTTCCCTCACAGGCTACCTGAGTGATGGACAGTGTAAGCATTAACTTGCAGGCCAACTTTCAGTGTGAGACATTTATTTAGTTCTTAAAGAGCTGAGATGGGGAGCCCATGTTCTCTTAATAATGCAAAGTTTCAAGGGTCCAGCAAATTCGGAGCAAAGTTTTGCATTAGCTGAAAATCTCATATTAAGGCTCTGTATCACAGTGTCCAGAATGACATTATGTTTTGACATTGAACCCTCACTGCTGGCTTCATGCTTGTGTCTTCCCCAATGGATCTGCATTAAATCACATTAAAAGCCATCTTTAAGGCTCTAGCTAATTTAAAATGGGCAGATCAAAATTATATCTATAGTGACTTGTATAATAAAAGTAATGATTGAAATCACAGTAGGCCATTAGTAATGACGTACAGTTGAAGTCAGAAGTTTACATACACTTAGGTTGAAGTCATTAAAACTTATTGTTCAACCAAAAGATAACATGTTAACAAACTATAGTTTTGACAAGTCTCTTAGGACATTTACTTTGTGCATGACACAAGTAATTTTTCCAGCTACTGTTTACAGACTGATTATTTCACTTATAATTCACTATGTCACAATTCCAGTGGGTCAGAGGTTCGCATACACTAAGTTGACTGTGCCGTTAAACAGCTTGGAAAATTTTAGAAAATGATTTCATGGCTTTAAAAGCCTCTGATAGTCTAATTGACATAATTTGAGTCACTTTGAGGTGTACTTGTGGATGTATTTCAAGGCCTGCCTTCAAACTCGTAGTGCCTCTTTGCTTGACATCATGGGAAAATCAAAAGAAATCAGCCAAGACCTTAAAAAAAAGAAATTATAGACCTCCAAAAGTCTGGCTCATCCTTCGGAGCAATTTCCAAACGCCTGAAGAGACCACATTCATTTGTACAGACAACAGAACACAAGTATAAACACCTTGGGACCACGCAGCCGTCATACCGCTCAGGAAGGAGACGTGTTCTGTCTCCTAGAGATGAACAGACTTTGGTGTGAAAAGTGTAAAGCAATCCCAGAAGAACAGCAAAGGACCTTGTGAAGATGCTGGAGGAAACAGGTACAAAAGTGTCTATATCCAGAGTAAAATGTGTCCTATATCGACATAACCTGAAAGGCTGCTCAGCATGGAAGAAGCTGCCTGCTCCAAAACCACCATAAAAAAGCCAGACTGTGGTTTGCAGCTGCACACAGGGACAAAGAAACTTTTTGGAGAAATGCCCTCTGGTCTGATGATACAAAAATGTAACTATTTGGCCATAATGACCATCGTTATGTTTGGAGGAAAAAGGGGGAGGCTTGCAAGCCGAAGAACACCATCCCAACTGTGAAGCACGGGGGTGGCAGCATCATGTTGTCGGGGTGCTTTGCTGCAGGAGGGACTGGTGCACTTCACAAAATAGATGGCATCATGAGGAAGGAAACATATGTGGATATATTGAAGCAACATCTGTAGACATCAGTCAGGAAGTTAAAGCTTGATCACAAATGGGTCTTCCAAATGGACAATGACCCCAGGCATACTTACAAAAAAGCTTAAGGACAACAAATTCAAGATATTGGAGTGGCCATCACAAAGCCCTGACCTCAATCCTATAGAAAATTTGTGTGCAGAACTGAAAAACTGTGTGCAACATTATGAATAGTGCTGATATTGGAATTTACTGACTAGTCTTTTTAGATTTTACACACACCTGCACTGTCCACAGTAGAGATGCTTTTGGCCTGATGGCTGGGTCCAGGCACTTCTTAATTGTCCAAATGGCAGACTCTGCTCTGTCATATAAAACATAATAATATTATTAATAATGACTTAAAAAACTGACCCCCACACACATCTTTACTCTCTCTCAAAAAAAGTGTTGCATCTTTATCTTTAACATTGGGGATTTCCAATCTACCTGTCCTGTCTGAACTGGTGGGCTCAAGGCTGACTACTGATTCTGTCTCATGTCTTGTCTGAACTGGTGTACTTGTGTTGTCTTTTGTGTTGTGTGGTCTGCTCTCCTATCTTTCCCACATTAGGTTCCCTTGGATTGGTTCATCCCACTGCCATTTCAACTTGTCGTAGAGCTCCCAACTACTGAGCAAGGCTTTCTGAAGCATTGAAGGTTTTTGTCAAATTGGGCCAAAGAACAGTTCAATGTCTCGAGGCTTTTGAACTCCTGACCAACAGGGGTGACACCTGCTGGTCAGAAATAAATATCACATGTTTAATGTTTATAAAGATGTATTTTCCATAACATTCTACAAGACTTCATGGTGCAGTGGTTAGACATGCTCTATGCGAAGGGGAATTAGAATCCCAGGTTCGTATCCCACATTCTTCTTGCCTTTCCAGCTTGCATTTTTCAAGTTTGCATCCATTCTAAGGTTTTGTATTAAGGCAGGAGTGTCATAAGATACACTAAATAAAACAAATTATTTAAACAACAATAAACATTATCGATTGCACTAAAAAAGTTTGCTATACTTGATCTAGATTTTGATCTTGGACTACTGCCAGCATTTTACAAGAGGCTTTGGAAAAAGCATATGATCAAACAAGGCTTTGGACATCATCAATCACGTTTCAGATGAAAGTTCTTTGTTTCTAGATATTTTGAGCCTGTAATCAAACCCACAATTGCTGATGCTTCAGATACGCAACTAGTCTAAAGAAGGCCAGTATTGCTTCTTTATTTAGCACAACAGTTTTCAGCTGTGCTGACAATTGCAAAAGGGTTTTCTAATGATCATATTTAAAATAAACTTGGATTAGCAAACAACGCAGCATTGGAACACAGGACTGATGGTTGCTGATAATGGGCCTGTGTACACCTATGTAGATATTCCATTAAAAATCAGCTGTTTCCAGATACAATAGTCATTTACAACATCAGTTATGTCTACACTGTATCTCGTATCTATTTGATATTATTTTAATGGACAAAAAATGCTTTTCCTTTGAAAAAAATTAAATTTCTAAGTGATCCCAAACTGTTGAACAGTAGTGTAAGTATTCAGACATTCAGAATTTTGTAGAAGAGTCTTTGGCATCAGTCACAGGTTTCAGTTATGTGTATGTTTGTCCCCTGGTGTTAAGCCTTCTAATGGACACATAATTGTACCCTTGTATTTTGTACCTTTGAGAGACAATATTGTACGTACAGAGAAATTTGTACCTTTTGATATTTAGTGCAATAGTACAAAGGTGTACAAATAAGTCACTAAAGTGTATTGTTATAATTTAGATTTTACATTTGCTATTTTTATTTTTGTTCAGCACAAATAACACACTCTTGCCACTAGCCATAAAAATCAATAACTTTTTCAGTGAACTCAATCTTATTGCATTTAAAACTGTCAAAATCTACTCTAAAATTGGGTAGCCTACTTTTACAACTTTAAAACAAAGGCTTTCCGTACTGGCTGTCACATCATTTGTATCCATGACTGTTTAGGGCAGATGTACCATAGGCTAGTTTGGTCGGTACGCTGTGTGGGCTTTTGACACATGATTCTGAGCTGGTAGGACACTGTAGTCTTGAAGACCTAAACATCGGTCTGAGTAGGCTATGTGAATGGAATTAAACGGTCTGTGGGCCTACTCCCACACATTGGTCACCGAGCACTCTTCTACAGGTGCGCAATGTACATTTTCTTGCTCGGCCTAATATCCTTGATCCACATTCGCTCCATATATAATATATATATACACTCTAAAATAAAGTTAACCTGTTGAATGTGTTGGTGAGAAAAAGACCCATAACATAAGAAATGCTCTGAATAAAAACACTGTTGATTGACAGGGCACACAAAATATGGTGGGCAATGGCTGCCATATTCCGTGTCCCTATGTACTCCATATAATCACCATCTATTATCCCAAGGTATGTCTTTTTATTGGTAGCTCAGTGTGTAAAGCCGTGTGCATTTACTGCCAGATGATGTTGGTTCAAATCCCGCAGGAGCCAGTATATTTGTACTCATTTTAAAAAAAATCCTTTTGCCCTAATTAGATGGCCAGAGTCATTGTCTTTGTTTGATAGAAAATCTGTCCTTTTTTATTACATTATTATTCTACTCTAAAATGTCATTAACCTGTTGAATGTGTTGGTGAGGAAGAGACACAAAACTGAACAAGGAACCAGACAAAGAACTTTATGATTGAAGTTCTTTTATTTTTATTCATTCAAATAACGATTTGAGTGGGAGGCTACAACCAGTGAATTGGTTCTCACACAAATGTTCACTGTGAAAAATAAATAAAAGCATTCTAGACATTCGTTGTAAAGATTTAATGTGCACCAAAGATTCACTTAACAAAAGACCATAAAGTAACAGAAAATGATACAAATCCAATGTGTAATATATAAGAAAGCAAGATTATAATATAAAATCCATACAGATCAATCACAGCTCTCTTCCACATAAATGATCATCCTCTCCTCACACATTCCAATCATTTTAGAGCCAAACCATATTTAGTTAATTTGTGTCAGCACTTATTCTCCAAAATGTCACTTGAACCATAATCCCCATCTCTGTAAAGGACCTTTCATGACTGTCAAATATCCCAGATTACACATTTATACGTCCTGGTGATGTTCTTCAACTGTCCCAAGCTTATTAGTGAGTGTGTGATTTATAATTCATAGTCTCTCCTCCTTTACAATATGTTACTGTCTCGAAAGCAATCAATGTCTTTCCAGCATGTTTTAGGTTATTTGATAGAAACTCTTCCCACAGGCAGAATAACAAAAAGTATTCTGCCTGTGGGAAGACTAAGGAAGACAAAAACAGTCTTCCTTAGTGATGAATAGTAAGTTCAGAAATGATCAAAAACAACTTCCTACATTCTGAATGAATGGTTATTCACCACTATGTATTCACTGATGTATTTTGAGGGGAACTAGATTCATTCTTGTTCCAGTCAGAACATGAGAATGGCTTCCTTCCTGTATGTACAGTCTGCGATGGTGAATTCTAAGGTGGTATAATTGAGAGAAACTCATTCCACTGACCAAGAGTATGGCTTATCTCGTGTGCAATCTTTGATGACTAGTAAGATAAGAATGAAATGAAACTCTTCCCAGAGTCAGAACAGATTTAATGTTTTTAACCTGTATGTATGCGCTGGTGAAGTTTAAGGGGATGTAACTGAGAGAAAGATTACTCAGTCAGAACATTCTCGCCAGTGTATGCGCTGGTGAGGTTTTGGCCTATCTAATCTAGAAAAACAATTTCCACAGTCAGAACAAGAGTAAGACTTCTCTCCTGTGTGTATGCACTGGTGATTTTGAAGGTGTTGTAATATATAGAAACTCTTCCCACAATCAGAACAGTGGTGAGGTTTCTCTCCAGTATGTATGCACTGATAATGTTTTAAGTTTCTAATTTAGAGAAACTCTCCACAGTCAGAACACGAGTAAGGGCGCGGACACATCTGCCAAAGCTCCCATTCATTTCAAATGAAAATGTAGTGTAGACAAGCAATTTTTTGCCGCAAGTGGCTCAGCAGTGCGATTCAGGCTTGGAAAGCCGTCTGGGCTGGACACGAGTATTCTAATATTCAGATATTAGTTTGTTGGGTACGTATTTGGTTTTCATTATCACCTTTCAGATATTTTTTTTGTTTTAACAAACAAAAGGTAGGCCATTGATAGGATAAGGGCATGAGAATCATCAAAAATGGACAGAATCTAACACTATCAATAAAGGCGAACTGCCAAATACATTTTGAGAGCGCGCCTGACATCCCTCTCACTCACAGCAGTGAACGTCGCGCTTCAGTTCACCTTGGCAGTCTAATATTGGCATGCAAGCAGTTGTTTCCATGGATACATGGCTTCATTTCATTGTACACTAGAATCCGGCACTTGTTGTTGAACGGTAACGTGCCTAGTGTAGCGGGAACAACTGACAACAGTTGAAGCGTCCCAATAGTGTGATACATGCGTAGGAACTTTCACACACATGGTGATTTGTACGCGCGCAGTGTATTTCTGGACAAAATGCCGAAGAGTTCAACTGCGTGGGAGCACATTAAATTAAACGAAGACAAAGGCAGTTTGTCAGATGAAGCTCAGAGTATTCGCTGCTGATCACTACCGAAGCTTCGGAGCCCAAAAAAACGGTATTCGGGAAGCAGTTAACTAGTTCGACAACATCACCATTACCCGTGCCGATAACCAATCAACGGAGCTGCTGCAAAGTTCTGCGGGAATCTCTTCCCTGTTGGACAAAGTCGATCCCTAATCATCCCCTATTGGACAAACAAATTTGATCCCAAATAATCATCATCTGTTTTCAGGACAACGAAATGTGATGGCTAGACCCAGCAGACCCTGTGGTCTAATACGTTATGATCCCGGTTCAACTCCCTCCCCTGACTTTCCAATTTTTGTTTCTCAGAAATGTTTATCCACTCTGTACTTTTATAGACATTGCATAACTATAGATATCCACTCTGTCATACCATGAATGTCAAAGTCTATTTGGAGTTATTTTATGACATTTATTATTATTATTACCCTTTTATACACATGGACGTGCACTGCACACAGGAGTCGTGAACCCGTCACATTTGGATCTAGACACAAATGCAGTAACCACTCCAGCATTGGGAGGTCACCATTGTGGTAGTAGTGGTGGTTTCAATATAAACACTGTTCTCGTCAACTATAGTTCACAGTAAATAAACATCTACATACATGTTGTTGCACTGAATGGTTTAAAAAAAAAAAAGGATTACACTTCGAACAGAAAAAACACTTAACTGATCTCCCCTCCTCTGAACAGGATATGTTGAAATATGTTGACTTCCAACCCAAATAAACATGTTTCTGTGAAACACGCAGGGTTTTGTAACTGTGTTCCATCAAAACCGAAGAATTAAACATAACTCATCTATTTACAGACTGGAGCTTGCTTCAGATGAGGGAGCAATGTTCGAGGCATCAAACTCAACGGATGAACCAAATGAACACGCTTATATACGATTTGTGGTGGTGACAACATGCCCTCAAGCGTCGCCTTCGGAGAAGCGGAGGCATTTGGCAGCTTGTAGGTGTATCTTCGGCTTAAGGCTTCACTCCTCTATGTATGCTCTGCTGGTGAGTTTTAAGGTGATGTGATTTAGAGAAACACTTCCCACAGTCAGAACAGAAGTAAGGCTTCTCTCCTGTATGAATGCGCTGGTGACATTTAAGGTGATGTGATTTAGAGAAACTCTTCTCACAGTCAGAACAGGAGTAAGGCTTCTCTCCAGTATGTATGCGCAAGTGAGATTTAAGGTTACTGAAATTAGAGAAACTCTTCCCACAGTCAGAACAGAAGTATGGCTTCTCTCCAGTATGTATACGCTGGTGAAGTTCAAGGTGTTGTAATGTAGAGAAAGTCTTCTCACAGGAAGAACAGGGGTAAGGCTTCTCCCCTGTATGCATTTGATGGTGCCGTTTAAGGTATGGTAAAGTAGAGAAACTCTTCCCACAGTCAGAACAGGAGTGAGGCTTCTCTCCAGTATGTATGCGCAAGTGAGTTTTAAGGCTACCTGAATAAGAGAAACTCTTCCCACAGTCAGAACAGGAGTAAGGTTTCTCTCCAGTATGTATGCGCAAATGAGCTTTAAGGTTATGTAAATCAGAGCAACTCTTTCCACAATCAGAACAGGAGTATGGTTTCTCTCCAGTAGGTATGTGCTGGTGAGCTTTTAAGCTAACCAATTCAGAGAAACTCTCTCCACAGTCAGAATAAAAGTATGGCTTCTGTCCTGTGTGCAATCTTTGATGACTAGCAAGATTAGATGATGAAATAAAACTCTTCCCACATTTCGAACAGGAGTAAGGTTTCTCTTCAGTGTGTATGCGCTGGTGAGCTTTAAGGGTACCTAGATTAGGGAAACTCTTCCCACACTCAGGACAGGAGTAAGATTTCTCCACAGTGTGTATGCGCCGGTGATGGATTAGGGTTTTTGAATCAGAGAAACTCTTCCCACACTCAGGACAGGAGTATGATTTCTCTCTAGTGTGAATGCGCTGGTGAGTTTTAAGGCTACCTAGTTGGGAGAAACTCTTCCCACAGTCTGAACAGGAGTAAGGCTTCTCTCCAGTATGTATGCGCTGGTGAGTTTTAAGGTTACATAGATGAGAGAAACTCCTCCCACACTCAGAACAGGAGTGAAGCTTCTCTCCTGTATGTATGATATTGTGTCTTTTTAAATGTGATATAAATGGGAAATGTTTTCCACAATCAGGGCAGGGGAAACACTTCTTATCTTCGTAATCGTCCTGTTGCTCTCCAGATGTAGAAAAAGTATCAATTTCAGCAATCCCATCTGTGCAATTGATAACAGAAAAGTTCATTCAATCAATGCAGTTAAATTACATGAAATATTAATGTAACTATTCCAAAGCTGGTTCTTAATACAACACACTGATTTGATTCAACATTTTATAATTTATTATTACAAAATAAGTACAAAAATACAAAACAGAGAGCATAAAATAACATCTATTCAATTTATTAGTAAGAACAACAAATTGACAACATTAAACCCTCATCAACAAGTTCATACCTTGATTAGTTAAATCCTCAATATTCTCCTCATCCTCCTCTTCGAATTTAATAACCCCAATCTTCTCCTCCTCTTCACATTTAATATCATTCAGTCCCAGTATTTGACTGCAGTCTTCCTGCTTCACTGATGTCATCTCTGAATCCACCAATGAACACTGAGCTCCACTGTCACAACCAGAATCCAGTGACTCTTGTTTGGGTTCAGTGTGGAAGGAAAGCAGCAGGTTGGGTTTGTCCTCCATCTGCTAAAATAAAGACAAAATCAGACCCATACATGATTAATGAACATGTTGGATGTGGACAGAATACAAATACAATAACCTGATCATAACAACAGAGCTGGGTCAGATACATCAGGGGTACCTCAACTTTACAGCAGAATCAAGTTTAAATACGAATTACAACAGAATCAATTTTAACACTTATTAAAATGAAGGACTGAGAAGAAATTACTATTTTCTTTACTGTTTAAACTCTTTTATGGTGTTTTGTCAGTCACTTCACTAAATTCATGCTAGAGCCTCCCTGCTGCAATGTATTATAGGAAATCTGACCAATCAATGGATGTGTTACAGAACCAAGAATTATTGCTGATCAGAAGGATAAGTAAAACACCAACAGGCTGCAGGCCAGGCTAGCGAAGTTGCTTACTATTTGAAAGGTGTTGGAAGCATACAAAACGCAGTTAAATGTATTGAATTCTCAATTACCTAGCTTATATAACTTCCATTGGATAAATTCAGTAAAGACGGACACTCTAAGACCCAGAAGGGGTACTTTATTTAACTTGATCGGAGTATCGCGTTTAAATACGACAACAACAAAACGGTTATTTAACTGAAGGGATGCAACAGATTGATCATTTTCATTTTCTTTCATTTCTTTTTTAATTGTGTTCGTTCAAACTTTATCCTTAATAGGGAACAAAGAAATTTAATTATTCTCACTGCCTGAATTCATTTCTCTAATTTTGTCCACAAGTTAGGATAATGAACAGACTCAGTGTGTACGGACAGGAGCCATACCTGGCTACATGAAAGACTCAAGACTCAAAAAAATTAAGGGAACACTTACATCGCACATCGGGTCTCGATAAAGGAAATATATTAAAGATGAAAATCTGTACATTACGTAATTCGTTAAGAACAAAATTACATAACAATGGTCAATGGAAACCAAAATCACTAACTGATTGAGGGCTGGATTCAAACTCACACCGAAAATCAAAGTAAACAATTGAAATCACAGGCTGCTCTAACTTGCATGAATTTCATCACTCAATGTGACTCAGTAGTGTGTATGGCCCCCAGGTGCCTGTATGCACTTCCAACATCGTCTGGGCACGCTCCTGATGAGACAGCAGATGGCATCCTGGGGGATCTCCTCCCAGACCTGGATCAGGGCATCAGTGAGCTCCTGGACAGTCTGTGGCGCTACTTGGTGGCATCAGATGCACAGATAAATAACATCCCAGAGTTTCTCAGTTGGATTCAGGTCTGGGGAACGTGAGGGCCAGTCAGTGGCATCAATGCCCGTCATCCAGGAACTGCCTACAAACTCTGTCCACATGAGGCCGGGCATTGTCCTGCACCAGGAGGAACCCAGGGCCCACTGCCCAGTTTAAGGTCTCACAATGGGTCTGAGGATTTCATCCCAGTACCTAACAGCAGTCAGGGTACTGTTGGCTAGCACGTGGAGGTCTGTGCGACCCTCCAAGGATATGCTTCCCCAGACCATCACTGACCCACTGCCAAACCAGTCATGTTGGATGATGTTGTAGGCAGCATAACGTTCACCACAGCATCTCCAGACTTTTATACGTCTGTCACGTGTTCAGTGTGAACCTGCTCTCATCTGTGAAGAGAACACGGCACCAATGCCAGACCAGCCAATTCTGGTGTTCTCTGGCGAATGCCAATAGAGCTGCATGGTGCTGGGCTGTGAGCACAGGTCCCACTAGAGGGCCCTCATGCCACTCTCATGGAGTCTGTTTCTGATAGTTTGGTCCCCCAGTAGCCTGCTGGAGGTCATTTTGTAGGGCTCTGGCAGTGCTCCTCCTGTTCCTCCTCACACAAAGGAGCAGATACCGGTCCTGCTGTGTTGATGTCCTTCTACAGCCCTGTCCAGCTCTTCTAGTGTAACGGCCCGTCTCCTGGTATCTCCTCCATGCTCTTGAGACTGTACTGGGAGACACAGTAAACCTTCATGCGATGGCACATATGGATGTGCCATCCTGGAGGAGTTGGACTATCTGTGCAACCTGAATGGGCTGCAGGTACTGACACATGCTACCAGTAGTGACAAGGACACAAGCAAAATGCAAAACTAGAGAAGAATCAGTCAGGAAGGATAAGGAGAGAGAGAGAATGTCTGTGCTACCACCTGCAAAACCATTTCCTTTTTGGGGGTTGTCTTGCTGTGCTGACAAACCCCCCCCCCCCCGTGTTGTCCCTGTCCTTGTCCATCTGGTCATGCTTCCGGCCTGGACTAAGTTTAAATAGACTCTGGACTCAGCCCACATGCATTTATTAATTATTACAATTTGTACTCTTAATATGTTCACCCGGGACAGCCAGAAGAGGACTGGTCACCCCTCTGAGCCTGGGTCCTCTCTAGGTTTCTTCCTAAATTTCGGCCTTCTTAGGGAGTTTTTCCTAGCCACTGAAATTCAACACTACTGTTGTTTGCTCCCTGGGGTTTTAAGGCCGGGTGTTTTGTAAAAGCACTTTGTGACAACTGCTGATGTAAAAAGGGCTCTATAAATAAATGTGATTGATTGATTGATTGTTGCCTCTCCAGTGCACCTGTTGTCACTTTAATTTGCACCAAAACCGGTGACATTGGTTCACAATTGCTTATGCTTCCTATCTGGACAGATTAATATCCCTGAAGTTTAATTGACTTAGTGTTATACTGTGATGATTAATTGTTCCTTTAATTTTTTTAAGCAGTGTAGTAAGATACTAATTTCACTGGTATGTAATCTATTAAAATAGACAGCGGCAAAAGCCATGCAGATGCTATTTGTGGTGGAAGTAAACTTCATAAGAAACATTAGTCAGTTTAACACAATGCTAAATGGTCTCTAGCTAAATATTCAAACTTGGCGTGATGTTAATGCTCGACAAAATGTGGAGATGCAATTTTATGACGAGGTAGTATGTGCCAATTGGTTCCAATACTGGCATACAAGCTCACTATATACTAAACAGCACGTACTTAACCATCACCCGCAAAGTACGTACTTGCAGTACGTAGTATGTATTATGCGATTTGAGATTCAGCCTCTGTGTAGACTGTTTTAGTATGGGTCACAGACATGTCTTTAAGTTACTTCAGACAAGTCTCAAATGAGATGGTCAAGTCACTGCACGCAAGTCTAACTCAAGTCTCAAGTCTTTTAAGCACTATAGGCTATAGTTATATTAGACTATATATAGACTATATAGTCTATTAGTCCAAAGCAAGTCCTTTCAACTTAAGGTGCACTTTTTTGGGATGACTTATTTTATGGGCTATTTTAAATCAGCAGTTGATAATCTAGTACACCAATACTGCAACATTTATTATAGCAAACATGCATTTTATGTTTAATTGAATTATGATCATGTTGATCATTCTATCTGCTATTAGCCAAATTGTCTGACTATTGTACATAGGTTAGGCATGAGCTAACAGCTGTGTTCTGAATGGTTATATGTGTTAGCTATTTATTAGCTACTGTAACTAACTAGCTGGCAAAGATTAGAAACAGGCCCAATTCTTGACAGCGAGCTAACATTAGGCTTCTCACTGAAAAAAATCTTTGTAGCCAAATGCCATTACGAATGGAACAGATGCACTGTCGCTAACGTTATCTAAGTGACTTTCAACTTAAAATCGCTTGAGCTACCAGACCAGAACAAGGTGGGAAGGCACGAGTCCAATGACTCCAAGGCATGAGTCAAATGACTACAAGTCCTAGTCAGATCAAGTCTTTTGAACAGATCGCAAGTCAAGTCACAATCGATTTATTGGTGACTTAAGTGCTACTTGAGTCCAATTCGGTGACTAGTCACCAACTCTGATGGGTCAGAATACCCATAAAACCTAGCGGCACAACTGGAAAAGCAGTTCTTTCAGTTATTGCACTATCAATTTCCTCCATTAGGAATTATATCAACATATAATGAGAAATCATGGGGCACTGTGCTACATCCAGCAAAACTATATTCTCTACCCCCTCAAGCAAGCGAGACTGGTATACAGGAAGGATGTGTTTGCAATACATTTAAAACATGTTTGTAGCATTAAAAGCATCAAGCCTTTTCTGTAATTCATGTTGGCGTGCAACGCCCCCAGTTGCTGGAAACGCATTTGGGGAAACACTGGAGCCATACCTGTAAACCTGCCCCAGGGAGTTCATCAACCACTGAAGAGCCTCCTCTGTGGGTTCTCTGAACAGAGGGTGATAGTCATCATCCATGTACATCCCCACAGACTGAACATTGTTAGAAGTAACTGGGTTTTTCCATTCACACTCCATGTCTGATGTTGTGCACCTCAACAACAGCCAATACAGCTGCATGGCCATATTTAAGGGCTCCACAGAGACATTTACAGTAGGTGGAAAGAAGCCCCTGGTCACCCATAGTGACCTGGAAAGAAGACGTGCCACGGGTCTTTAGCTGTGAGAATACCTAAGAATACCTAATAAACAGCATACTTCCCAGGTGAAGACTACTGTTTTTCCATAAACAAATGGATAAATTGGTCATTTCACCCTTGACAAGACAGTGACTACCTGTTGCTTTATCAAAAACCTCTACCAATGCAATCAGAGGGCTGTACTACGAAGGGAGTTCAACCTACTCAGATTTAATTCTAGGTTATCAAGGGAAATCAGGGTTGACAAACCGATTGCCTAAACTGGTGTTAAACAGTACTACAATGGTGATTAAGATGTCGGTTAGTTGATTCGGTGTTAATTGGAGTTTGTGTGCGTTCAGCAACACAAGCCGAGTTTTTGCATAATGTCTCGTGCTCCGTATTTTTCCCCAGAACAATACACTTTTATAATGTCAGGATATGAGGAGTGTAAAGAAAGTTCAACGGCTAAATCTCACACCGTGGCGGCCAACAAAGCAAGGGAGGCTTGTTGGCAGCGCAGCGCCGACAGATTAAATTTGCAAGTGTTCTTGTCATGAGTTCTCCATTTTGTCTTACGGACTCTTTATTTGTAATATGATTGAGATGTAAGGACACGCAAAACAGTCCATTGAAATATGTGACAACAATTAGGATAATTCAATTACAGCCTACACATGGCCTATATCTCTGAAACTGACCTGTTACTCACTCCTAATGAATTAAGATCTACATCCTAAGCACCTATGCTATAGGGCTACCTATATGAATTGAATGTTATTGTATTAAGACAAGGATTAAGAATAAGACTAAGGATTTCAGGCCATTTTAACATACTACCACCACCTAAAGTTTTAAGGCCAAATATGATAAATTACCTGAACACTGACGCTTTTCACATAACCCCCCTCATGTTCTCCCAGGGGTGCTCTAATGGGGATATGCGTACAGTTAATCGCACAAATCACCCTCGGGATTCCTATGGAGAAAAATGTATTCTGTATACAGCCTAGGCCCAGTAAATGCATAATAAAAACAGAACAAGTATTTTTATATGGCAAATTATCTGCAATCGCATAAAAAGCCTCTAATCTTTATAACACTCAAATGGCCAAGAAAACAACAAATGCATCAAGCAGTTTGGTGAGAGCAAGTACCACCTTGCTTTCATCTAAGCACTATTTTTGCCTAGTGTAACGGTACACGCATGCGCACCATACCGTTCGGAACAGGACATGCGGTTCGGTACGCGTTGTGTTCCGAATGAATATAGTCCAACATTCTAAACTCAGAGTTTCCCCCAGAGACGGAACTTACAGTGGATATAAAAAGTCTACACACCCCTGTTAAAATACCAGGTTTTTGCGATGTAAAAGAATGAGACAAAGATAAATCGTGTCAGAACTTTTTCCACCTTTTAATGTGAACTATAACCTGAACAATTCAATTGAAAAACAAACTGAAATCTTTGAGGGGGAAAAATAAAAAATAAAAAACTCACAATAACCTGGTTGCATAAGTGTGCACACCCTCTTATAACTGGGGATGTGGCTGTGTTCAGAATTAACCAATCACATTCAAACCCATGTTAAATAGAAGTCATTACACACCTGCCATCATTTAAAGTGACTCTGATTAATCACAAATAAAGTTCAGCTGTTCTAGTAGGATTTTCCTGACATTTTCTTAGTTGCATCTCAGAGCAAAAGCCATGGTCCGCAGAGAGCTTCCAAAGCATCAGAGGGATCTCATTGTTGAAAGATATCA
>JACXGI010006141.1:0-10034 GCA_016801175.1 Esox masquinongy | reverse complement strand
TTTCCAAAGCATTAGATATACCATGGAACACAGTAAAGACAGTCATCATCAAGTGGAGAAAATATGGCACAACAGAGACATTACCAAGAAATGGACGTCCCTCCAAAATTGATGAAAAGACAAGAAGAAAACTGGTCAGGGAGGCTTCCAAGAGGCCTACAGCAACATTAAAGGAACTGCAGGAATTTCTGGCAAGTACTGGCTGTGTGCTAAATGTGACAACAATCTCCCGTATTCTTCATATGAATGGGCTATGGGGTAGGGTGGCAAGACGGAAGCCTTTTCTTACAAAGAAAAACATCCAAGCCCGGCTGCAGTATGCAAAAACAAACATCAAGTCCCCCAAATGCACATGGGAAAATGTGTTATGGTCTGATGAAACCAAGGTTGAACTTTTTGGCCATAATTCCAAAAGGTATGTTTGGCGCAAAAACAACACTGCACATCACCCAAAGAACACCATACCCACAGTGAAGCATGGTGGTGGCAGCATCATGCTTCGGGGCTGTTTTTCTTCAGCTGGAACCGGGGCCTTAGTAAGGGTGGAGGGAATTATGAACAGTTCCAAATACCAGGCAATTTTGGCACAAAACCTTCAGGCGTCCGTTTGAAAGCTGAAGATGAAGAGGAAGTTCACCTTTCAGCATGACAACGACCCAAAGCACACATCCAAAACCACAAAAGCATGGCTTCACCAGAAGAAGATTAACGTTTTGGAATGGCACAGCCAGAGGCCAGACCTGAATCCAGTTGAACATCTGTGGGGTGATCTGAAGAGGGCTGTGCACAGGAGATGTCCTCGCACTCTGACAGATTTGGAGTGCTTTTGCAAAGAAGAGTGGGCAAATATTGCCGCGTCAAGATGTGCCATGCTAATAGACTCCTACCCAAAAAGACTGAGTGCTGTAATAAAAATCAAAAAGTGCTTCAACAAAGTATTAGTTTAAGGGTGTGCACACTTATGCAACCAGGTTATTGTGAGTTTTTTATTTTTCCCCCTCAAAGATTTCAGTTTGTTTTTCAATTGAATTGTTCAGGTTATAGGTCACATTAAAAGGTGGAAAAAGTTCTGACATGATTTATCTTTGTCTCATTCTTTTACATCACAATAATCTGGCATTTTAACAGGGGTGTGTAGACTTTATATCCACTGTAGCTGAAGTAGCCTAGCACATGAGCGAAGTTTGCTTACTGTAAGAAATTATAAATGTCAACTAGAGGATGACAGGATGACTAACAGCCAATTCCTCCCTCATCTACTACAGCAGACTTAGGCTAGCATTCAATAGCTTGCAACCAGGAACCCTAAGCTAACATTAGCAAGGCTAATTATAACATTGAACTCCGAGTTAGCGCTTATTTAAGAAAAGGTAAATCTATTTTTCATATTATTATTCGGAAATTCATTCTCTATCGGGCATTGGTGCAGAACCATTTTCTCACCGGTGAGTATTTGCAAAATGCTGTAATTGTTTTTTTACTGAAAAAATCCTACCTAGTGCAGCTTTAACAACGGTGGCAATGGGCAATATTTATAACTTCATAAATTAAAATAAATGTTATGTTTTGCATATCTTTTTCCACTGTACCGAAATCGTACCGAACCGTGACTTAACATTTCCGGTATGTACCAAACCGTGACTTTAGCGTACCGTTACGTACCGAACCGTGACTTTAGCGTACCATTACGTAACGAACCGTGACTTTAGCGTACCGTTACACCCCTAGCTTAGATGTTTAGCATCACCAATGGAATACAGTCGGCTGGCAAAATATCGCAAAGCAAGGTACCCTTTTCTGTTCAACAGTGAGGGCATTACTCCGGCAAGTGGCATTGGAGACACCTGGCCCCCTCGACACCCTCCATTATGGGTGTCTAGGGCCAGACCATACTTAACAAATGTTCTCTTGTCCAAGGGACCAGAAAAACAGAACTTGAGGCTTTGGTCAGCATGATTTCGAAAGACTCACAGCCTTTCACACTGGTGGAAGACACAGGGTTTAGGGAGCTGGTACAAAAACTAGACTTTACATATGGAAAGGGATTACCTACAAGGAAGACACTTTTATTCTTCTCTTCAACAGGCTTTAAAGAACATGGTGAAAATACAAGGATGCCAAAGAAAAGGCAATGGTCCAGGTCAAAGAGGCAGCAGCAGTAAGTTTGACAGCAGTCATGTGGACCTAAATTAACATGGAAGCTTACTTGGCAGTGACCTGCCATTTTGTGGATGAGGATGAAGTTGGCCACAGTTCTTCTGGGAGTTGGTCACTTCCCAAAGACCCACACAGCTGACAATCCAAAAAATGGTAAAAACTTCCCTCATTCAGGAACGGGGTATTGAAAATAAAATCAGATGCCTAGTGACTGAGGCTGCATCCAACCTTCTGGCCTGCACTAATCTCCTTGGGCTGAGCCATGCTATTTGTATAGCACATGGCTTGAACCATGCAGTCCAGTAAAGTCTAGATCAGGATCCAGCCTTATCTGACATCCGCGCCAAGGAAAAGAAGCTGGTAACTTATTTTAGAACCAGCAGACCAGCAAAGCAGAAGCTTTTTATTGTTTAGGAACAAATGGGAATGTCCAAGCTAAAACCAATTCAAGATGTTGATGCGCACTGTAACAGCACATTCAGCATGCTGCAACGCCTTTTCCAGCAAAAAGAGGCAGCGGGGGCAGCTGTGGCTACATTAAGGAAGGACCTCACTCCACCTCACACCACCGGGCTCTGAAGAGTACAACACAACTGAGGAATGCCTGGCTGTTCTTGAGCCATTTAATCTGGTTTCCATTGAACTTGGAGAAGAATGTGTCAATATCCAAGGTAAACCCATTACTTAAAAATATTGCACTTCGCTGTGCAGGAAAAGGCCCGGAAGAAGACAAGTGAGGTGGCCAGCCATCTGGCTCAAAACCTGCTAAAAAACCTGAGGGAAAGGTTGTCCAGAAATGAGAACATGAGGGTTTACCCCATGGCCACCATGCTTCACCCACGATTTAAACAGCTGGGCTTCTTTAGCCAGTCATGGTCTGAGGAGGCAGTCACACGTCTCAATCCTGGGAGTGCTGCTGTCACGAAGAAGAAAACACACAGCTGCTTCACCACAACCCCCAACCAGCACCTAGCAACATTCAGACGCAGCAACCTCCTCGGGACATTGTTTGTTTTCTCACCCATTATGTAGTAATGTAGTACTGTTACATGAGAGATATGTGAAGCGCAATCCCCCCCCCCCCCGACATTTCTTAGGTAACAATCGGTGGCATTTATTTGACCCCCGGGTGGGGCAGACCCGGAGGTGGCATTTGTTTGACCCCTATGTGGGGCAGACCCGGAGAGTCCAGGACACAATGTCTGCAGCGCACGTTGAGATCCAGCTCAATCTCAAAGAAGGACCCCCTCCAATACTGGGCAGCACACAAACCTGCCCAGTATTGGTATACCCTCAAACAGGTCAGGTATACCCTCACCTGTTTGAACTAGCTGTTCAGTTCTCGTGCACCCCAGCATCATCCGTGTCATGCGAGAGAATCTTCTCCAAAGCAGGAGAAATTATTAGCAAGAAAAAGAACCAATTAAGCCCTAGAACTGTAGAAAAAAATAGTGTTCCTCAATAAAAATTAATGAGATATTTCCCTGTTACAAAAGCATTATTCTCCCCTCACTGTCTAGTTAAAAAAGCAGTTGCCAATTTAAAACACGTAAACACATACAAATGACACCTCTATTTCTTTACTCACTTGATTTAACGTCCACTTTTACATTCAGTATTAACCTATTACTTACACATATAAAAACAAACATTAAGGAAAAAATAAGAATGCACAATTGTGTGAACAGGCTTTTGTAAAAAAAACAAAAAAACGTTAGGCTAGTTATATTAACTTCGCATTGCGAGTGATGCGACTGACGCTGTCTAGACAAGGCATCGAGAAATGAGGCACCGAGAAATGAGCCTTCAGCGAAGCAATGCATTTGAATGCATTTGTTTCCGGCGGGCGTTAGTTGCATACATTCGTCTGACGGCGCAAGTTTAGCTAGATAAATAAACATGATTGAGATTCGGAAAAAGATATTTAAGAACGTATTTTTTAAGAAACAAGTAAAGAAATATTCAGAACATTGCTCTGTACCTCTGTGCACCGCATCTATTAAATTCAATGGGGTTATTAGTATGCATAGCTTCCCGCGTGACATTGAGCAGAAGAAGCAGTGGTTAGTGCAAATACGCCGGGACCACTTCACTATATTACAGTCCAATCTAAAGTATGCAACACTCATTTCAGGTCAGGGCTGCCCAACCCTGTTCCTGGAGATCTACTGTCCTGTAGGTTCTCTCCAACTCCAGTTTAGCACAACTGATTCCAATAATTGCGCAGTAAAAGAGGAGGGGTTTCCACGATTCTCTTCGTCTTTTCACTTGACGAAAAAGTCAGTTATCGTCACCTACATTGACAGTTATTGTATCAATGCCATTGACGAATGAAGCAAAAATGAACGTTGTTGTGGCATGAAATGAAATAGCTTTGGCAGTGTAAAGTTCGTCATAAGTCTCGCTTGCAACTGCTCAATTCTTACGACTATTCCAATTAGTAAGATACTAGTAGGCCTATTACTGGCTAATAAGCTATTAAACTTCATAAGAAACGTTCAAACTTTGTTAATGCGTGACGAAATTATCTAATGTTGAGACGCAAGTGTATGACGAGGTAGAATGTCCGAATCGGTCCCAAATACAGGCATACTAGATTACTATATACAAAACAGTACGTACTTCACCATGATCCGCGAAGTACGTACTTGTAGTATGCGACGTGAGATTCATCATTATTCTGGATCATGACTACTGTGTTGTCCCCGAACCAGCTTCACTGGACATCATTTCATGAAAACGAGTACCTTTGTAATCGTTAATGTATGATACATACCAAGGCTGTAGCCATGGAGTCAATGGAGGCAAATCAGCCAGGGGTCTGGGGGGTCCTCCCAGAAAAACATTCAAAAATGTTTAAAATATTTATAACTCAACCATCAATATTTACACAATCTGATATCCCTGTGTTGTTGTTCCTACAACATCATAATGTTGCTCCAGGACCATCATGGCAACTGACCTGTAGTTAGAATATAGAATAGTTAGATGAGATAGAATATTCCCCTGCCCCCCACCCTTTGACCTAAACCTAACCTCAGTGGTACCTGTGCATAAACCTAACCTCATTGGTACCTGTGCCTAAGCCTAACCTCATTTGTGCCAACATTAATTATGATGTAGTCGGAACAACACCCACATGGTGATATCAGATTCGTCATCAATATTTGCTCCTTTTCTCACTCACTATGTTACCTGCTCTCCCTGCCCTGTAGGCATCATCATGCTCTCTCTATCTCCCTCTCTCTCTTTACTCTGAACACACCAGAGTGAACATTAAATAAATATTCAGTAAACAAATGGTGTTTCTTGTCATAATGTTCAGGAATGATTACTAATCATTTCTGATCTGAATGGCAATGATTATTATACCAATAAACAGTGACTCATCTCTTGTGCTGCTGTATACTTCTATCATCTGACTGGTACTCATTTTCTCACTGCTCTCAGCTTACTTTTCTTTTCTGAGGCTGCCCAAAAACTGATGAATGTCACTGCCACCCTTCCTCTTGCTCATGATGACACTCACTGTGAATGAAAGCTGACTAATAAAACTGCTTGCACACATCAAACAAACACAATAATGCTATTCATCATAAGCAAATACAGCATATTATACGAATATACAATCAATGAAAACGACTACTGTCTGCATAAATTACACATGAAGCGCAAAATAAAAGATTGACACTTTACTCAGACTTAAAGTGGGCTTTCTGACATATCCAACAAAATCATTAACGTAAGACATTAACGTTAGTTGAAGACACACATGAGCACCATTGTTGGTCGCAAGGTGAATGTGTGGTTAATTAGCTTTCCAGGTAACTTAGCTATGATATAGATAACGTTAGTGATGGTTGATTAGCACGCGCAAACCGGCCCGTTTTCACCAAAAACCTTTGTTTACACTCCGTGTTGATGTTAAAACTATCACAATCGACAGGAAGATAGCCTATGTTACACTCATATTACATTCTAGTTTTCCACTTTTTTAAAAATCTGAAAGTAGTAGGCTAATGAAATAGAGAGACAGTTCAATGTTTGAAATTGGGGATGTGTCCCCTCCAATATATATTGTAATTACGGCCTTGATACATAGGTTTTAAAACCTTTCTCCAACTTGCTAACTGGAGCCTTGCAAATCATCTAGCAAATACAATTGAATAAAAAAGTACCATTATTTAAATAACGGAGCGGCACAACCGGAAATGCAGGAGCATTATTAAAGAGAATGCGGAAGCCGTTGTGCAGGGAGCCCATTCCAATTTCATTCCAAACAAAACCTGGATGCGGACATCCGCGTGCCAGTTGGAAATGACGTAGGGATGTTTACTCAAGGGTACTAGACAGCGTCATGCTGGCAACATGAGAGATTCTGTAGCAACAATAAGACTTCCGGTTTTCGGATTCTGCCTTCAAAATAAATGTACGCGGTAAAACGCGACAATAATATTCATCTATCATCTAAAAGGAATATCCACTTATTTTAAAAAATGCTGTTTAATAGTACTTCACAAAGGATGAATAATATTCTAAGGTTGAGCACACTGAAAAATGGAGATGGAGTAAACTATTGTTGTAAACATTTCATATTTTAAAAATGAGTTGAGTCTGAAGATTTAATTCTTGTTCATTTGCTGGTGTTCATTAATTATATATGGGCTCTTTGCCCTAAATCCAGCAACACTACTTCCCACCTCCGCCCCCATTGCAACACATTATAATATACTGTACACAGGATTTATATTGCATCATAGAGCAAAAACTATTCTATACGCCGCAGTGAATGTATAGTAGGAAATGTTCAGGAGAGCACAATATGTATTTCATATCCACTGAGTTACACTGTGGCCAATGGTAGGGGCAGAGTAAAATGCCAGTAACAATTGCAAATACATATACCCCTTGATTTTACCCCTTGATTTTTTAGCAAATAATCACTCTATACAGTCTCCTGAACATATCCTACAATACATTCACTGCGGAGTATAAAATCTTTTTTTCTGTATAGGGCAATATGTACATGTATAGTCCATTATAGTGTTTTGCATTGGGGGCTAAAAGAGGGTGTGAAAAAAATTGTTGCTAGATGTAGCACACCATTTCCCATGATTAGGCGGGTTTGTCTCACTCTACACACTCTCCTGAACATTTCGTACATTACTTTCTCTGTGGAACATTCAATAGTTACGAGGCCATATGTATTCCACATTCAGTCATTCGCATTGTCTGAATTTTGACCTTGGAACATGTTTTAATACCCACATTTAATTGAAATTACTCTTAAATATGAATTGTTGTCAATGTTTTGAGAGGTACATTTTCTTAAACAATTCATGTCCGTTTTGAAGTAATACGTTGGTCTCTTGTATTTTGACATTTTTCTAATATTCGTGACCAGGAAGTGTTTTCTATGTTGATCACAAGACGCTGATAGGGTATTGTAGTCTTACAGTAGGTTTCCAATGTTGCTAATTAGCATGTACACATCTAGAGGTAATTGAAGCAATACGCTGACAATCGTCACCTTGTACAAACGAGATTAACGGTTATCAAAACGTATTCTAAAATTCCGTATTGGAAAAAATAATGGTGACACTCGAAAAGAACCTGTATCACATTTTGGCGCTAGGTTTTATGGGGGTTAAGATGCCTCGACAAAATTAGACAAATTAATTCAACCAATGGGAATTCTCCGTCTTTGCTACCTAACAAGGATATGGTTTGAACGAACCATCAACGGTTTCTATAATTAGTAAATATTAGAAATAACAAGCCATCAGTTACTTTACCAACGTGAGTCGACTAGACCAACTACCGTCTCACATTCCCTGCTTCCCTTAACACGAACAAACACAGCGTAACGCCCGTTCCTCGGTGAGATGTGTAGCTAAAACATCTTTTGTCCTAGTAACGTTACAGCTTTGTTTAATGATCTGAATTTGTCTTGTGAGAAAATGTGAATGACAATACAGTGTGTGAAAAATAGAATGGTTTAGGGATTTTTTTTACATTGAACGTTCACACTAAAGAGTATTTGTTCTATAAAACCGATCAAAGAAACGATTAGAATACGGTTGTATAATCACTTACCATTTAAGCGGCTTCTACGTCTGTTCTTGTTTTACGAAATGCAGTTTTTGAAAATGACACAACGGGCTCGAACAAGATTCTTCTTTTTGTTGGCAATTGGCACCATCTGCAAGGTGCATTACCGCCACCTATTGAGCGTCCTCAGTCTTTAGAAGAAAATGTAAGCCAAAAATATGTCCACTGTTATGTCAATGTTTTTGTTCAAATGGTCGATGTCGTTGTGCATGTCATCTGGCTTGTCGTTACGATGTGCATTTGGTATTGCATTTCCTGTAAGTTTATGTTGTTGGCCTCGTTGACTACGGATTCGCGGGTCGTTACCACAGACATTTGTTTAAATCGTTGTCCACTCTCTCGTTACTCTTTGTTTTACACTATGGCCATGAGCGCTCTTACTTTTTGATCACGTGACGTGCACTACACCTCTTTGGATTTACCAACTCATACTGAAAGCTTTAAACGATTTGTTACACTATGCTCTTAACTTCGGTTGGATTATACTTTATTTTTTACTATGTGTCACTGAACAATTAGTATGAACTTTTAGTATATACTATCAGTATTTGGTTTAGTGCATTAATGATTGCTGTACACACAACCCTGCTACCTGCAAAATGAGTCTCAGGAACAGACATCCTGTACCACACACCAACCATATAAAACAATTCTGCATAATATTTCAATTAAAAAAGGCCATGTGAGAATTTATAACCCACAGAAAACTTGAGCAAATCCTGCACATTAGTCTCACTAATCTTGTCAATAGTAATTGTATAAGCATTCACTCCCTTTAACATTTCATTGTGTTATGAGTGTGAACTTGAATATCCTACAAATGTTTAGAAATAACTATAATTGTGGCATATTCATTCAGATTCTTTGTTTAGGCAAGCTTACATTTGTTACATATTCAATTATAGGAATAACAGCTTCTTTGTCCCCCATATGCAATACTTGTATGAGAACTTTAATAGTAAGCCTAGATTCAACTAAGTCACATAAAGGAAAGTATTGGGAGATGTTTGACAATAGCAAATAAGACATTTAGTTTGTCTTTAAGCATGGTGAAGTTCACCATTATGTTCCGGATCATCCATTAAATCGCCCAGACACAGTAATGATATAGTTCATTCTCTGAACTACGCTGGAGGACAGTGTGATGGAGAAATTCCACAACAACAGGAGGGCAGGTCACCATGAGGCTATAGGTGATTATCAAGCAACTACAGGAGGGCAGGTCACCATGAGGCTATAGGTGATTATCAGTCAACTACAGGAGGGCAGGTCACCATGAGGCTATTGGTGATTATCAATCAACTACAGAGTTCAGTTGTTGTGATGGGAGACAGAGGATGGATCAACCAAATGACAAGAATATAAATATACAGAATTCAACCAAAGTACCAGTCAAAAGTTGTGACATGCCTATTCATTGAAGGTTTTGTCTTTATTTCTACTATTTTCTACACTGTAGATAGTAGTGAAGAGATCAAACATATGAAATAACATGTATGGAATTATTTATTAACGGAAAAAGTGTTAAACAAATTAAAATCCCTCCCTGTCTGAGATGTCTACTTCACCCTCCTCCCCCAGGTACAGCACCCACTCTGCTAGTCACATCCAGTTAAAAATCCCTAAAGCAAACACATCTTTCTGTCACTCCTCCACATACAGCACCCACTCTGCTAGTCACATCCAGTTAAACAACCCTAAAGCAAACATCTTTCTGTCACTCCTCCACATACAGCACCCACTCTGCTAGTCACATCCAGTTAAAC
>JACXGI010006140.1:0-43249 GCA_016801175.1 Esox masquinongy | reverse complement strand
CTCTCTATTAATGTGCTTGGACACAGAGCTCTGTGAACAGCCAGCCTCTTTAGCAATGACCTTTTGTGTATTGCCCTCCTTGTGCAAGGTGTCAATGGTCGTCTTTTGGACAGCTGTCAAGTCAGCAGTCTTCCCCATGATTGTGTAGCCTACAGAACTAGACTGAGAGACCATTTAAAGGCCTTTGCAGGTGTTTTGATTTAATTAACTGATTAGAGTGTGGCACCAGGTATCTTCAATATTGAACCTTTTCACAATATTCTAATTTTCTGAGATACTGAATTTGGGATTTTCATTAGTTGTCAGTTATAATCATCAAAATTAAAAGGAATAAACACTTGAAATATATCAGTCTGTGTGGAATGAATGTATACATTACACAAGTTTCACTCTTTGAATGGAATTACTGAAATAAATCAACTTTTTGATGATATTCTAATTATATGACCAGCACCTGTATATGTTATACTGTAGGTGGGATATATAAATGTGCAATCAAGGCAAAGGCAAGTACAAATGGTAATTCTAAATGTGCAATAAAGGCAAATTGAAGGTAGCATGTGCAACTGAAATGCAGGGATAGCAGCAATGAAGTTCCCGAGGTAGACATGTACATGTAACAACTGAAAATGTCACAACACATGATGGCACACAGTACAAGATGGCCGCTCTCAGCTGCTGCTGAAAACCACAGGCACTGAAATACTAAGACTGATTACATGCACTCTATGAATCAGACTTGTGCCAATACCCCCAAGAGAAAACGGAATCAATCAACCTGGTATCAATCAACCAAATTTATTTCATAAAGCCCTTTTTACATCAGCAGTTGTCAAAAAGTGCTTTTACAGATACCCAACCTGTAACCCCAAAGAGCAAGCAACAAGAGTTAATGCAGAGTTGATAGGAAAATCTCTAGTAGGGTCCAAAATTTGGAAGACACCTGGAGAGGAACCAGACTCGGAGGGGTGGCCAGTCCTCTTCTGGCTGTTCTGGGTGCAGATTATAAGAGTACATGACCTTCTGGGCTACGTCAATGTTTTTGCATGTTCAGAAGTATAGCAGGTCAGTAAATGCAAGGGGGCTATGTCCAGAATCCTTAAACAGAATCCAAGTCCGCTGCATAACCAGGTGGGCAGGACAGGGACAGGGACAGTCAGTAGCTTCCGGAATCTTCTGGGGGCAGCCAGCAGGGCAAGCCCCCTACAGACCTGCCTCCTATTGGTACCTCATCAGGGGGGTATTTAAGGGCTCCAAGGGAGCAGTTTGGGGCCGAGACAAGGGGCAAATAGGCAACAGAAAATGCACTACGATGGAGGTGGGGAAAACAGCCAGGAGACGGAGGGTGCAGAAGCTGCCGAACATGCGGCCTCCAGCACCCATTCCTCCCAAACCCCACCCAGAGGCTGCCCCAGGGATGACACTCCCTTCCCTGAACACTTCCTCTGTGTTCTTTCTCTATGTTCCTCCCTGTTACAATATAAAAGGATAGGTATAAATCACAAGACACGTGCAGATATATAGATAGACGAACCAAGGTCAGTGTTCGACAAGTGCTTCTCTTGGTTTGAATCAGAAAACTATAACTGACGTGAAAAATAAATGATGTGAAGGGCGTGCTTTTTTATATCCTATGTTTTATACTAATGATTTAAACATCTATCTATGTGTAAATAAAAAGGACAGTGTGTAGACACACCCGTGCTGAGAGGATTCCAACTGAACGAATTAGGAAATACAGTACCTAGTTCACTTTTTCAACACCCCCCCCCAAAAAACCAAACTGAAATCTGAAGTAGTTGTGTCTAACATCCTGTCATCTATAGCCGAAAAATGGATCTGAAGTGCACTGCTCATATTGGCAGGCTTGGGGCATATAAGATGTCTATTATGATTTGCTCAAATAATAACGACAATCAAATCTTCCCCAAGCGAACCCTTGTGGCCACATCCATGACACACGTTTGTGAGACATTCTCACGTCATCAGCGCACACTGTTGATGATCCTGTGGATGATTTTGAAAGGACTGTTGTTGTTTTTCTTAACTACTCCCTGTCTTTCTATACCCTCACCCGGATATATTAAAAACCTGAGGTCTTTAATCTAAGAATATTTTCCGTCAGGTTTGGGTTATATTCCCTTGATTCCTCAGAGGGAACACATCCCATCCTTGCAGGCCCAGGTACACTAGGTGATCTAGGTGAGTGAGCTACGGGAGCACTATAAAATAACAACAATAAAATGGAAAGGACCTGCAGCAGCCCTGTCAAAGTTTGAGGCTGTAATTTGTCAATGGTGGGTTATTGAGGGACTCTTTGGGGAGATTCACCTTTTGCAACAGAACTGTAGACTTTAAGATTGCAGAGCACTTTCTCTCTCAGCTCATTCACTGAGCACACACTAACACCTCTGTCGGATCACAGCCAAATTACGCTGATCCTCAGACGATCAGACGCAGAATTAACCACAAATTCACAGCCCACTAAGCTGTACAACATCAACAATTCATACAGATGGGCCCGGAAAAGCCCAGAAGAATAACAGAAAGCAATCAGAAACCCAAAAATCCAATCACTCCTAGAAAACTTTCTGCTGCATGCACTCTCAGTAAAGAAGGCATCAATCTAGCAGGAAATAACATCAACAATATATTTAGGCAAACAGTGCCAGCAGCGCAACTGAAATTGAAAAAAAATGACTACAGATATCAAACCAAAAGCACAGAGATCCAAATAACGGCAAATTACTCCTTCAACACGGCAAGACCAAAAAAGCACCGTACAGCAAAAACTAACTGACACTAAAGAAGAACTCAAGTTTGGAGAAAACAACAGGAATTAGTGATACAAAACGCATATGGATAGCTATTTTTGGAGAAGAGATGAATGGATGGATGAAAGGATCGAGATGTGGACAGAAGGGGTGAAAAGATGGAGGGATGAAGGGATGGAGATGTGGACGGAAGGGGTGAAGGGATGGAGGGATGAAGGGATGGAGATGTGGACGGAAGGGGTGAAGGGATGGAGAGATGAAGGGGTGGAGATGTGGACGGAAGGGGTGAGAGGATAAAGGGGTGGAGATGTGAACGGAAGGGATGAAGGGAAGGAGGGATGACGGGGTGGAGATGTGGAGAGGAGTGGTGAAGGGATGGAGGGATAAAGGGGTGGAGATGTGGAGGGGAGGGGTGTAGAGATGGAGGGATGAATTGGTGGAGATGTAAAGAGGAGGGGTACAGGGATGGAGATGTGGAAGGGAGGGATGTAGAGATGGAGGGATGAAGGGGTGGCGATGTGAAGGGGTGGGGTGAAGGGATGGAGATATGGACATGAGGGGTGAAGGGATGGATGGATGGAGATATGGACATGAGGGGTGAAGGGATGGATGGATGGATGGAGATGTGGACATGAGGGGTGAATGGATGGATGGATGGATGGAGATGTGGGCATGAGGGGTGAAGGGATGGAGGAATGAAAGAGTGGAGATGTGGAGGGCCGATGGTTGGATGATTGTGTATGCATGTGAATGCATGTTTTTGCTTTATTGGCCAAACAAATAACCAGTCAGAATGTGTAAAAAGTTGAGGTAAAAATACTTCAGTGTCACCACATTTGCCCTCTAAACAATTTTCATTGTGAAGAAAATGTAAACATATTTTTATAAAATTAATATGGAATATCATGTTACACACACACACACACCACACACACACACACACACACACACACACACACACACACACACACAGAGGATGAATAGAAGGTCCCATTCTTCAAGATGGTAGTTTGAGCTGACCCCGATCAAAGCTAAGCTCACCACATGACAGCGAGGCAACAATGGAAATCCACTCACTTCTTCCCTTCTCACTGTCAATTTGTTCTGTTGTTCTGTTCCATAGACACCCTCTTTTATGCCCCGACTCCTCTTTCCATCTTCCTGTTGACATTCCTCAGGCAGTCACATTCATTCGATTCGCTAGTGTGTTAATGGTGACTGTTGGCCCTGAAGGATTGAAGGCCACCAATGCTTCATAAGAGGATGTAGTATCCTCTGGTCCTCCTGTACTCAACAACTAAGCCCTTTGCTCTGAGCATAAAGATGGTTAAAGGACCTTACAGAGAGAAAAAGTGATTCTATGTACATCGCCATTGAAGGAATCCATCACTTTCATGTGCACAACTTGTCGGAACGTCCAATGCGCTGACACTCGAGAAGTTTAAAAGATTAATTTTTTAGAGGTACAGTACATGTGTTGGCATACAATATAAAGAGAAAAGGTAACCTACTGTGCTAAGGCAAAAATGTTCTAGAATGGGTTTCCCCTTCATTATGCGTTGGTCAGCAAGTCAGTGATCCACTGACTGGTAGAGACAGATATTGTTGACAGATATTGTTGGATTATTGAGTTTGTCGATGTGTGTGGGTGAAAAGGTCAACAGCGTATTTATGTGCAGGAGAAAGTGGTCTCTCGGTGGTCTTTTGAAGAGGAAGTCTAAGTGCGAAAGTGCAAGACAAGTTGCATAAAGGGACCCTCTGCTAACCAAGGTAACTATTATAAATAGCTATATATAGATCCACCTACATCTCCATCTGACAACTGGTCCATCTGTGTCTAATATCTAACAGCATGATCACCTGGGAAAGATGTAGTTGTCCTGGGATGTTGTTGTTAAAGACGGAGGTGACGATGGAGAGGAAGTCCCTGCTGAAACACTTCAGTTGGTGGTGTCCATGCTAAAACACCTCCCTGAACTGCTCTGAGCAAGCTGAATGGGCACGCAGGCTTGTTTGTCATGTTTGGCATGGGCTGTACGATAAAGATTCCACACCTATAACAAATAAGGTACCTGGTTGTTGAATTGAATCGTGTTTCTGCAACAGATGTGACTCTTAGTAAAGCACGAAGCATGCAATGCAAAGGTTCTGGGTTCGAGTTCCATAGGAACCAGTACCAAGAAACATGCACTCCACATCAGAGTGTCTGCTGAATTTACAGAGATGTAAATGAAATGTTAACGTCAAGCCCACATTAAGCTGGCTGAGAAGACAGAACTCTACATACCAGGGTTGTTGTGTCTGGCAGTCCGGAATACAATTAAAGATTCCACCAAAACTCAAAGACTTATGTTGTTTAGAATTTAATTCTTATTGTTCAGCTGTAAAATCATCAGACCAACATTAAGATTGAGGCTGGCAACCTTAATGATCATCTTCACCACAGAGATGAACCCGGAAAACATCCCCGTAGGATTTCCATTATGTTGTGTATAAGCAAACAGACAGCACCACTGAGGCAATCTGGTACTCATATGTAGTCATTTTCTTTCTTCACGAGTACTCGTTATTGTCTCATCCTTCCTAATGGTCACATGACTCCAGCTGGGTCATCAGAACAGATGGTACATCATAAGTTCCACAATGAATACTTTAAAATGGTGGAAGCCTTCAACCGGTGCTATCCATTCTCTAATACCCTACATCCAGACCTCTATCCATCTCTGCGGTACCCTTTAACGTCAAACAGTGAAAGACAGTGACTGATAAAGCAGAGGGCCAGTAAAAGGGTCCTGGCCTTCCTGACACTCAGGTTTGCTGGCGTGTTTGTGTGAAAGGGAGGTGGTGTAAACTAGCCGCGTCCGTGTGTGTTTGTGTGACTGATGGCTGAAGTGTGATTGGGTTTTAATGAGATGGGAGCCTTCCTGTCAGCAGGCAGCCTCTTCCCAAGGTCACCTACTGATATAACGATGCTCCATAGTGATCCGAAGTGTGTGTATTTGATATATGACCGGGCTGACATTCACCCCGACCGCTAAGTCAGGAAGAGCCTGGGCTGGATCAGTGCATGCCAGAGTCATCTACATACAAGCCAGAACGACAACCATGAACCCTTGCTTCCTGTTGAGTTATTGACCAATGGAGACTTGCTCCGCTGCTTTAGGTGTCTGGAAAGATTACCTATCCCACCGGCGTCACCGTTGACCCGCTGGCTTCTTCTTAACCAAACAGATTCTTACACGGTTCCCTTACCCTGCGCTCACCTCTCTACGGACTACAACTCAACAGTAGAGCAGAACAATGCAAGACTGTGATTTGACAGACTTTTCTAGACTTTTATGTTAGACCTCTTTACATTGTAGCCTTAAAGGACATTAGCGCTTAAAAAATTGTCCGTTAGTAAAAGCATTTTTAAGTTTTACTATTGATCACCAGTTGCAGTGTTGGTGTGTGTGGATGGCATTTATTAACCATTTACTAAATATCAAGTTTTCATTAATTAATTTTCAGTACAGTGCAAAAAGGTTGGATTAAAGTTGAAGACACAAAAACACAAAGGACAACCCAAAAAGCTGTCTGCATATGATGAACAATAATTAAGGGCCACATTCTTGAGGGATGTAAGGAAGTCATCTCATATCAACTGGCAAAGTCGACATGCACAGAGTTTCTGGCAGATAGATTGCCAGAACTTGTGTTAGTTTTGGCTTTTTTTAAACAACAGTGGATGAATAGCAGATTGAAACCTTCGGCGTCTAATAATAATCCTCCTGATCTATGTGTTTGACAGTTTGTGGTGGAACCTGAAGATTACATGTTCTTTCAGAATTATTTTCCAAGCATGTAACATAAAGATGTTCAAGCTATCGTTGGCTCACCAATGACCAGTTGGGGATACTCATTCAAGTGTATTTCTTTATTTTTTACTATTTTCCACATTGTAGAATAATAATGAAAAAACCCAACCTTTGAAGTAACACATGGAATCATGGGTTAGAGTTTACCAAAATAGGGCTACCAAAATCAAAATACATTTATATTTTACATTCTTCAAATTTGCCTTAATGATAGCTTTGCACACTCTTGGTATTCTCTCAACCGGCTTCATGACGTAGTCACCTGTAATGCTGAGCAGCTGTTGGCTGGGCTTTCTTTTTTTTACCTTTATTTATACAAAAGACTCAGACCGAGACCCTGGTTTGCACACATTTGAAAACAAACCACACAAAATACATATCTGAAACACTTAAAATGCCAATAAAATACATTAAAAACTATTATGTATAACAATTACACTCAACAGCAACTCGACCATTTATCGTTGCTTTCAATTTTCTGCTAGAAACCAGAACATCCAGGCTAATACCTTTCTACGGTTCATTCCAAGCGTGAGGGGCATGGAATTCAAAGTCTGTTTTTCCTATGTCAGTATAAACTCCCAGAATCTCCAACACTAACCACTCTTGGGATTGTGTTTGATAACCGCCAGACCTCCAAATTCATTTAGATGCAAGATAACTGGACAGTTTACGCACTATAGCCTTATAGACAAACATTATTCAGTGTCTGGACCTCCTGGAGCTCAAGAAGTTCCAGCCAACTAGAGAGTACAGGAGACATTGATGTGTGCTAAACTTGGCACCAGTAAAAAAGCACAAGGCGGCATGATAAACTGCACCAATAATGCAGATGCATGCATAAGAGATCGCCATAGTCAAGCACCGACAAAAAAGTAGCGTTGACAATATCAAGTCTATGCTGGTAAGACGCACGATTTGTTTCAGTGCAAGTAACCCACTTGAATTCTTAGCATTTTCACCAACTCATTAATATCGGTTTTAAAAGAAAGATGTTAATCTAGCCAAAGGTACTTGTAAGAGGGAACTCAATACATATCTCCGGAAAAAAATTAAGAGACAACTGCACCTTTTTCTTTCCTTTCCAAAAAAGTTGAAAAGGAAGGTTTTGAGTGTGGAACATAAGTG
This sequence comes from Esox masquinongy, assembly GCA_016801175.1. Taxonomy (NCBI): domain Eukaryota; kingdom Metazoa; phylum Chordata; class Actinopteri; order Esociformes; family Esocidae; genus Esox; species Esox masquinongy. Next base: position 35,490 of record JACXGI010006140.1, on the reverse strand, counting down.
TTAAATTTGCAGTGGTCCCTTAATTTTTTCCGGAGCTGTATAGCAGGTACAAATCTTGAAATCGTTTACATTATTCATTTTACGATTCCTTCCCTCTGTGGTCCAACTCATCCCAAACCATCTCAATTGGCTTGAGGTCGGGTGATTGGTCAAATAGCCCTTACACAGCCATGTGGATTTAGTGGCCTTTTGACTGGTACCGTATAGGCATGTTCACTCTGCACCTTAGCCTAGGGCTAAGGGCCTCCTAAGCCCTGGGCTAAGCAAGTGTTCACACTTGCATATTTTGAAGTGGGCTAGCACCACCCTTAGCCTGGGGCTAGCTGGCCCTGCTCTGGAGCAGGATTAGCACTGACTTTTCAGGGCAAGCCCCAGAAACATGGCGACAAAATAACCAGTGTGAATCAGGGTCAAGAACAAAATATCAGAATGTTTACAGTCCAATCAAAAAACCTGCCCTTACACCTAATTTACATTTTAATTTATACGCTCTTGACGTGTGCTGTTACCAACAGCTCCGTGTTTCTGTTTCGGTCCTTTCACTATGTAAACTTTTGTTGTTTCATTATACCTGCGAAGTAGTTATTGCAGCTTGCTTTGGATGTAAATCTAGCACATATGTCATAAGAATGAAGGTTGACTAAACTGAATCATGGTAGTGTAACATTGATCGGGTGTTAGTGATGTACCCTAACATTATTTGCATGCCAGAGAGAACGAAACATTTGTAGCCTATCATAGAATGTAAAATGGTATTGTGTCGTATTTATCCGTTAACCCAGGGCTTTGGAATACAAGTGTGAATCCTTAGCCTAGGGTTAAACCTTAGACCAGTGTTAACAAACTCATGTGGGTTAACAAACCTATGTGAACACAGGCTAAGCTAACCCGGGGCCAGTCTTAAGGCTAAGGCTAAGATAGCCCAGGGCTTAGAACAAAGCAGTGTGAAAAGGCCTTATGTGGATTTAGTGGCCTTTTGACTGGTACCTTATGTGGATTTGGTGGCCTTTTGACTGGTACTTTATGTGGATTTAGTGACCTTTTGACTGGTACCTTATGTGGATTTGGTGGCCTTTTGACTGGTACCTCATGTGGATTTGGTGGCCTTTTCACTGGTACCTTATGTGGATTTAGTAGCCTTTTGACTGGTACTTTATGTGGATCTGGTGGCCTTTTGACTGGTACCTCGTGGATTTGGTGGCCTTTTCACTGGTACCTTATGTGGATTTAGTGGCCTTTTGACTGGTACTTTATGTGGATGTGGTGGCCTTTTGGCTGGTACTTTATGTGAATATAGTGGCCTTTTGACTGGTACTTTATGTGGATTTGGTGGCCTTTTGACTGGTACTTTATGTGGATTTAGTGGCCTGCAGCGATGGTTTACGCTGCTGCCTCTGGTTCACATGTTCTGCTGCATCATGGGATTGAATTTAGCCCACTGCTCTTTCAGCAAAAAACTCACTCCCCCAAATTTTCACTTATTTGAAAATTATAGCATAAAAATGCTTTAAAAAAAGACAAGTTGAATTGCAATAATTGCTCTTTGGACTGTCTCGTATGAGAAAGGGTGACATATTACTATGTCACTGATTGTCATTTACCTGATACATTACTGGTCGTGCTGTGATATATGGAGGGAACAAGATATTTTTCCTGGTAATGTGAAGGGCTCTAGTCAAATGCCAAGACAGCTCAACCTCCCGTGGATTTGGGACTGTCCTGGTCATGAATGGGTTCAACCCCTTTGAGGAACATGAAATGATGGTTGAAGGTGAACGTTCACAAAGCCCAGGGAAAACATTAGGCTCTCTTCAATTCATCTCCCCCTCCCATCCTTTCATCCCCACCAACCCTGTCCTCTCTTCATTCGCCGATATCCCCCTGGTAGTGTGACACAATGTGAAATATTTCTCTCTGCAATATCAAACTGTTTCCTGACTCAGCAAGGAGCTTCTGCTTTTCTTTTCCCCATTGCTGTCTTTCTCTCGTTCTCTTTCTCTTTTTGTCCGTCAACCTTTATTCTGCTGAATGCTCCACGTTCAATGATTTCAGTAAAGGGTGTCTTTTCACCAATGTTCATGGTCCCCCTTCTCTCGTTCCCTTTCGCTCCCCTTGCCCTTCTATGTGATGCGAGTAGGGTCGATGGATCTGGCCCATGGAGAATAATTTATCTGTCGAGGGTAGGGAGGGAGGAAGAGAGAGGGTGAGAGAGTGGAGAGAAAGACAGGGTTGGGAAGGAAAAAAGGGAGACAGAGAGAAAGGATTAGAGTGGGGGCACAAAACGTAGAAGTTCAGAGAATAGATGGACAGAATACTCCTCTGTCAGAATGGAGAGAGGGATGGACAGAATACTAATATGTCAGAATGGAGCAAGAGATGGACAGAATACTGATCTGTCAGAGTGGAGAGAGAGATGGTCAAAATACTCATCTGCTACTAGACCCCTGTCTCCATATTCTACTGGTATCTATTCTGTCTTCTGACTAGACCACTGTCTCTACAGTGTCCTGGTATCTATTCTGTCTTCTGACTAGACCACTGTCTCTACAGTGTCCTGGTATCTATTCTGTCTTCTGACTAGACCAGTGTCTCTACAGTGTCCTGGTATCTATTCTGTCTTCTGACTAGACCAGTGTCTCTACAGTCTCCTAGTATCTAGAGACGATAAATAGAACCAGAGAAAGATACATTATATATTACAGTAAAAGTAGGTGTATGCGCTTCAATCTGGTAGGGACCAGAAATCCCTGCAAGGAAAGGAAAACAAGGCTAGTTTAACCATGTTAACCCTTTGAGGAAAACGTATATTTTTGGCTTGAAACATATTTTTATTAATGATTTGGGTTTGGGTTTAAGTATTAGGTTTAGGGTTAACTTTGTTGTTTTTGTGGTCAGGGAAAGTGTCATGTTGAACAGGGAGGATAGTGAGCCGTAAAATGCATGGGTATGTGTGAGGGAGAGTGTGTGTTTGTATGTGTGTGTGTTAGAGTTTGTGTGTGTGTGTTTCTGTATCTAAATGGTCAGGATGATTGTCCACTAGGGTTGGCTGCAGGGCGCTACATTGTCTCTAATTGGGAGCCCTACCATCACACAGCCTCCTGGTTTTATTAATACACACAGAGACACACACACACACACACACACACACACACACACACACACACAGCCCCTTCTCCAGCCTTTGGCAACAGCACTTAACTCTGCACTCATCTGTTCTTTCTTCCATTTATGTGTTTTTCTATCAAGCTATTGTTCATCCCTTTTAAAACAGATACAACACCCCAGATAGACGTCTGTATTAGACGTTTGTCCAGGTGGGGACAAAGTGTATCAATAACTATGCAAAGCAAGTGACTGCATTGTGGTGGTTTGTTGAGGTTTTGTGGACGGGGATGGGCACTGGGCATGTTTGGCTTCCCACTCCAACAGTGGCAAGTTACAAATTCAGCCGGTTTTATGTTCCCAAACACAATCCTTAACCTAACCAGTAGAATTTATTACCTAACACTTATATTTACCAGTAGTAGTTAGACCATTGACCATATTTACGTTGACGACGCTGAAGAGTACATAACAAAATATTATACCTTCTTTGTCCGGACCCATTCACAGAACTGCCTTCACATAGATAGAGTACGGATCCATAAGAGCTCCTTCTTCTGAACTGCAGGAAAACTGAGGAAGTGAAGTGTAATTGGTTCAGAAACCCTCCTCTACTAAACCCCTGACTCCATTGGACCTGTGAGGTTGGCCACAGTCAATGCCTCCTTTGGACCTATGAGGAGGCCACAGTCATTGCCTCCATTGGACCTGTGAGGAGGCCAGTCAATGCCTCTATTGGACCTGTGAAGAGGCCACAGTCATTGCCTCCATTGGGCCTGTGAGGAGGCCACAGTCAGTGCCTCCATTGGACCTGTGAGGAGGCCACAGGCAATGCCTCTATTGGACCTGTGAGGAGGCCAGTCAATGCTTCCATTGGACCTGTGAAGAGGCCAGTCAATGCCTCTATTGGACCTGTGAGGAGGCCACAGTCAGTGCCTCCATTGGACCTGTGAAGAGGCCACAGTCAGTGCCTCCATTGTCACGGACTCACTGTCACTGCTAACCCACATTAACAACAGCAGATGGCCATCTTACTTCAATCCAAACGGTGCTGCCAGATGTCGCCCATTTCTCTGCACCACCGATGCCCAAAGATAATTACTGCAATAGTCTCCCCTTCCAGCTAGTTAACAGACACCAACGTGTTCGAAACACAGCTGTCTTCCTCTTCACATCAACCCCTTCCTGTCCTAGCATCAACCCCGTCCTGTCACGACATCACCCCTGTCCTGTCACCACATCACCCCCGTCCTGTCACGAAATCACACTCGTCCTGTCACAGCATCACCCCTGTCCTGTCATAACATCACCCCTGTCCTATCCTGACATCACCCCATCCTGTCCTGACATCACTCCCGTCCTGTCATGACATTAACCAGTCCTTTCAGGACATCACCCCTGTCCTGTTATTGCATCACCCCCGTCCTGTCACGACATCACCCCCATCCTGTCACAACATCACCCCCATCCTGTCACAACATCACCCCCGTCCTGTCCTGACATCAGCCCCATCCTGTCACAACATCACCCCTGTCCTGTCACGTCATCACCCCCATCCTGTCACGATATCACCCTTGTCCTGTCACAACATCACCCCCGTCATGTCACGATATGACCTCCGTCCTGTCCTGACATCACCCCCGTCCTTTCACAACATCACCCCCGTCCTGTCCTGACATCACCCCCGTCCTTTCACGACATCACCCCTGACCTGTCCTGACATCACCCCCGTCCTTTCACAACATCACCCCCGTCCTGTCCTGACATCACCCCCATCCTTTCACGACATCACCCCTGTCCTGTCCTGACATCACCCCAATCCTTTCACTCAGGGGTGCCGAGAGTGGACGGAAGACCCACGGGGCTTCTAAGTGTGGGCAGAATTCTGGATCTGTCCGAGCTGTCATAGGCCTCTCTTGTCTGTTTGTGATGATTGGATTTTATGCATATTGTTTCGCTTTAATATGTCAATTGTGTTTTTTGAAAAGTGTGCTGCAGGTGTAATGTGTTATAATCCTCATGATAATTCTGATTGTGATTACAATTTTAACTTAATATGTGGGAATGGATACGTAATATCAAGGACCCCAATATGTTAACATTGAACCCTCCTCCAGGGGATGTCTGAGGAAAATGTCATTCATAGACTTTAACCCCAACCATAAAATCAACTTACTTTGAAGTGAAGTAAAACATCTCATTCTGAATTTCACTTAAACGTCTGCTTCGGATTTTCAGTGAAAAGTCTGATTCTGAAGTGAATTGAAACATCTGATATTGAGGTTAATTCCTGCATACCTTGTTGCTCTTTTGCCAGTGGCAGAATCTCCATGGTGACTAAAACACGGTGACTAACACTGTCATCGTGGGTACAAGTTTAGAAATGCACACACACACAGACACACACACACACACAAGCACACACACACAGAGACAGATTGTGAGATAGAGAGACGGACACACAGACAGACATGCAGGCAGACAGATAGATAAACAGAAACAGACGGACAGACAGACAAAGACGGGTAGGCAGGCAAACAGACAGACAGACAGAGACAGGCAGACAAGTAGACAGACAGAGACAGACAGACAGGCAGACAGACAAACAGGCAGACAGAAAGACAGGCAGACAGACAGACAGAGACAGGCAGACAGACAGACAGACAGACAGGCAGGCAGGCAGGCAGGCAGAGATAGGCAGAAACACAGCCAGACAGTCAGACAGACAGACAAGCAGACAGACAGACAGACAGACAGGCAGACAGAGACAGGCAGGCAGACATGCAGACTGCTAAAAGAGTTTTGTTAAGTGTCAGCAGGACTTAGGCACTTCACAAGCCAGAGAGTAGGAGCGGGTGAGAGTTGACGCGTTTTACCCGCTGTGAGCTGTAAAGTGTATGTCGAGTGTGTGTGTACGTGTGTGTGTGAGAGAGCATCTGCGAGTGTGTGTTTTAAACATGGGGGGTAAGCATTACCATGGCAACCCAGTGGGTAGATGACGCCTCCTGCCACTGTTCCAGACCTCCGTCTCTTCTCATCTCTCTTTTCCTCCCCTTTATTTCTCCTGCCTTAACGGACCAAGCAGCGGGAAGGAGAAAGATAATCTGCTTCATCTAAGGAAGCTAAAGAAATGTGCGTGTCTGCCTGGAGAGGTGGATGTAGGGGATGGAAGTGAGCAGCAGAACAGAGCATCTGACATTTTTTAACAGCTGAGTCTGTCATCATAGAACAATGACATCAGATATTTTAGAACGGGACAATCTGCTATTCTATAATTGTGAAATTAGATATTCTAGGACCATGAAATAAGGTATTCTAGAGAAGCAAAATCACTCCACAATACTAAAAGCAGTTATTCTAGAACATTGAAAACTGATATTCTCAAACAGTAAACTGTTTAATATTCTATGAAAATGACCCCGTTCCCCCAAAAACAGCCTGACTAAATGGGACATGTTGCTACAAGGCTGAAAATAACAGACTGACCAGAAAGGACTTCTGACAAATGTTCTCACGGGGGCTTCCTACTGTTCCCAAATAAACAAACTTGGATCAGCTGTAGCTCAGCTTGATGGCACTTACCACGGCAGGGTGGTGGGTTCCATTCCCACACAGGGCCAGTATGGAAAAAAAGTAAAACAAAATGTCATCTCTCACTATGAGAAGTCACTCTGGATAGGAGCGTTTGTTAAATTTAAATCTGGTGTTTGGCCTGTGTGTCATGATCATTTCCCAGTGGAAAGAAACCAAATCAACTTGCTTGTGGATGGTGCCTGGGTGTGACCGGTTTGGTCAGGGTGCTAAAAGGCCTTTTATTGAGTCTGAGATAGGATCTTCCCATGTCTGTTGTTTCCAAGGATTCTTCCATTTCAGTTCCTTAGCAGGCACTCTGATCCAGAGCAACATATAGGAGGTAGTATGGTTAAGTGGCTTGCTCCCAGGATCACAGCACAATCTTTGCCCTTTTGTAACATCAGGGATTTGAACAAGCAACCTTTTTGGTTAGCGGCCTTTACCACTCTGACTATTGGGTTATTTGCCCAATTCCCCTCTTTATCTTCTGTTCTCTCCCCCTCTTATACCTCTATGACACATTCACTGTTTAGAGGCTGTTGACGCAAATACGCTTTCATCTGCTGAGGAGTGAAAGGCGCTGGAGAGAAACGGAGAGAGGGAGACAAACAGAGAGGGGGAAACAGAGTCTCACAAAAATCAAAATATGGAGGTTGAGTGAAACACACTGCAATGGGGAGGGATTTGGAAGTGTCTGTCTTCTAAGTAGTTGATGTGTTTCTCAGCAGAACATAAGGGAGCGTAGCCAGGGCCTCGGAGAGAGGAGCGGAGTGGAGCTTCTATCCATAATGTATGAGTATGTTTACTCTTTAGCTTTAATCTGCAGCCAGGCTGCACTCTGATCTTTCAGATGGTGTATTGCAGAACATTTACACCATTTACAATGTGTATCACACTATTTTCACTGATCAAACACACAAGTTGTGCCTAAATGCCGATGTTGCTTTACTTTAGAAATAATAGACGACCCACCTGGACAAGACAGAGCCCAGAGTCCCGACACAAAGGAAGGTAATTTAGAGAACAGAGACATTCCTCACACATACACCAAGGATGACTTCAAACCACAAAACTAACAAACACTTACCAGTAGAAATAATGTGTCTCCTTCAGTTACCAGCTGGGGGTGTCATTTTGGTGAAAGTGGGTGCATGTGCCCCAGTCCATCCTTTTCCAGCTCAACAACAGAGCTGGAGGTAGCCCGCAGGCACGTCTGTTCCCATCACTAACACCGTACAGTGTTCTTGTTCCCATCACTAACACCGTACAGTGCTCTTGTTCCCATCAATTACACCATACAGTGCTCTTTTTCCCATGACTAACAACGTACAGTGGTCTGGTTCCAATCACTAACACCGTACACTGTTCTTGTTCTCACCACTAACACCGTACAGTGTTCTTGTTCCCACCACTAACACCGTACAGTGCTCTTGTTCCCATCAATAACACCGTACAGTGCTCTTTTTCCCATCACTAACAACGTACACTGTTCTTGTTCCCACCACTAACACCGTACAGTGTTCTTGTTCCCACCACTAACACCGTACAGTGCTCTTGTTCCCATCACAAACACTGTACAGTGCTCTTGTTCCCATCACTAACACTGTACAATACTCTTGTTCACATCACTAACACCGTACAGTGCTCTTGTCTAAATTATTTGCATTGCTTGCCAATGTGAGTATTCCTCTGAATGCAGCATCTCATCATACCTGAACATATTTTGTAATGTGGCATAAATCCTAACCCTCAACTTAACCCCTCAGGGTAAATGCCCGAACTCCAGCCTCGAGGTGCATATGTTTCCGTTCTGTTTTTTGTGCAGTTCGGAGGCCGGGCAGTTGACAGTAACAAGACTTGTAATAAAGACGTCAATCTCTGTTGCACACAGTTACAACATCATCCTCCGACTTCCTTGGAGGTGGTGATGTCTCTGTAAAGCTGTTGGTCAGCTTTAGTTTACTTTCATGTAGAAAGAGAAATCAAATGAGACATTAGTCTCTCTCACAAGCCCAGCCTTATGACATAAAAACACTTACAAAAATGGAAATATTAATTCCAAACATTGTCAAAAAAGTGACAATTATGAAGTTAATTTGTCAGACATTTAAAATCAGAAAAGGAACCAGGCAAGCCTAGTTCAGCCGGCCCGCAATTAAAAATGATAAACATTGTTGCCCTCATTGGATTCAAACCCAGCTCTCCCACATGAGTGGCTGTGTCTTTAACCACTACACCACAGTGCTATACTTTGCCATGTGTCGGTATAGCATCTCGACTTTACATCATTTTGTCATGCATTAACATCACGCTAAGTTTGAATATTTTGGTAGACACCATTTACAATTGTGTTAAACTGACTAAGGTTTCTTATTAAGTTTACCTCCACAACAAATAGCATCTATGAAATGTAGGGCATTTGCCACTTGCCTTTTTAACAGCGTATTAGCCAGTAATAGGCTTACTAGTATCTACTTACTACTTGGAATAGTCATAAGAATTGAGCATTTGCTAGCGAGCCTGAATATGAACTTTACATAGCCAAAGCTATTTCATGGCACAAAAATGTTTGTTTTTCTTTCATTTGTGAACGACATTGATACAATAACTATCAATATAGGTGATGATAACTGACTTTTTCGTCAAATGAAAAGACGAGAGAATCTTGGAAACCCCTACTCTTTTACTGCCCAAGGGGTTTTGATCTAGCCTACATTATCCAAAAAATCATGCACGGATGTGTACTTTGAAAATCCATCAGAAATAGTCGCAGTATAAACAGTTTTATTTTAGGCTTACTATAACATAGCTACTGAAGGTTGTAGCCAGCGAAGTTTTTGTCTATCCTGACCCAAAATGCATGCACGGATGCGTACTTCGAAAATCCACCAGAAATAGTCACAATATAAACATGAACAGTTTTATTTTAGGCTTACTATAACACAGCTACTGAAGGTGTAGCCAGCAAAGTTTTTGTCTATCCAAATCCTAATGCATAATTTGTTTTGACTGTGATGAGATTCGAAAGCAGGACCTATTGGTTGCAGGTCCACGTCTCGCTACGCTATTTAACCAGGGTCGGTCGGTCGGTCAGTCGGTCGGTCACTCAGTCAGTCAATCAGTCAGTAAGAGACATTTGCTCTTCTTGGCCGGCTCTGCTTACGCGGTCCAGCAAAAATATATACACTGAACAAAATTATAAACGCAACACTTTGCCCCCATTCATCATGAGCTGAAACTCAAAGATCTAAGACTTTCTCTATGTAAACCAAAGGCCTATTTCTCTCAAATATTGTTCACAAATCTGTCTAAATCTGTGTTAGTGAGCACTTCTGCTTTGCCGAGATAATCCATCCACCTCACAGGTGTGGCATATCAAGATGCTGATCAGACAGCATGAGTATTGCACAGGTGTGCCTTAGGCTGGCCACAATAAAAGGCCACTCAAAAATGTGTAGTTTCACTGTATTGGGGGGGTCCGGGGGGGTCCGAAAACCAGTCAGTATCTGGTGTGACCACCATTTGCCTCATGCAGTGCAACACATCTCCTTCACATAGAGTTGATCAGGTTGTTGATTGTGGCCTGTGGAATGTTGGTCCACTCCTCTTCAATGGCTGTGCGAAGTTGCTGGATATTGGCAGGACCTGGAACACACTGTCGTATACGCCGATCCAGAGCATCCCAAACATGCTCAATGGGTGACATGTCCAGTGAGTATGCTGGCCACGCAAGAACTGGGATGTTTTCAGCTTCCAGGAATTGTGTACAGATCCTTGCAACATGGGGCCGTGGATTATCATGCTGCAACATGCGGTTATGGTCGTGGATGAATGGCACAACAATGGGCCTCAGGATCTCGTCACGGTATCTCTGTGCATTCAAAATGCCATCAATAAAATGCACCTGTGTTCGTTTTCCATAACACACGCCTGCCCATACCATAACTCCACCGCCACCATGGGCCACTCGATCCACAATGTTGACATCAGCAAACTGCTCACCCACATGACGCCATACACGCTGTCTGCCATCTGCCCTGTACAGTGAAAACCAGGATTCATCCGTGAAGAGAACACCTCTCCAAAGTGCCAGACGCCATCGAATGTGAGCATTTGCCCACTCAAGTCAGTTAGACGACGAACTGCAGTCAGACGAAACCCCGAGGAGGACCCCGACACGTGGTCTGCGGTTGTGAGGTCGGTTGGATGTACTGCCAAATTCTCTGAAACGCCTTTGGAGATGGCTTATGGTAGAGAAATGAACATTCAATTCACGGGCAACAGCTCTGGTGGACATTCCTGCAGTCAGCATGCCAATTGCACGCTCCCTCAAAACTTGCGACATCTGTGGCATTGTGCTGTGGGATGGAACAGCATATTTTTGAGTGGCCTTTTATTGTGGCCAGCCTAAGGCACACCTGTGCAATACTCATGCTGTCTGATCAGCATCTTGATGTGCCACTCCTGTGAGGTGGATGGATTATCTCGGCAAAGAAGAAGTGCTCACTAACACAGATTTAGACAGATTTGTGAACAATATTTGAGAGAAATAGGCCTTTTGTGTACATAGAGAAAGTCTTAGATCTTTGAGTTCAGCTTATGATGAATGGGGCAAAAACAAAAGTGTTGCGTTTATAATTTTGTTCAGTGTATATACATCAAATTGTCAAGCTTAAGCTTGCTCTACACTCTATGAGTGTGGGGTATAATGTTGTAACTAAGTTTTCTAACATAATGTAATGTTTTCTAACATTGATCACCAGAAATAATTAATATTGTTCATCCTTGTATCATCTGTCATCCTTGTTTTTGTATTATAACCAGAAATAACCATAAAGACTAATCAAGCAATCCGTCAATCAACATTATAGCCGAGATTGCCTTGCTAGTTATGTACAGCCAGGATGTCAACTTTAACTGTACACAATCTTTAACTTTAACGTACAGTCAGGGTTATTTTCCCTGATCTGTAGTTTTTCCTGTCAGGATTATTTTTCCCTTTCTCTGTAATCTGTACTGTCAGGGGGATATTTTCCCCTTTAACTTTAGTCTGTACTGTCAGGATTATTTGCCCATTTAATTGTAGTTTGTGCTGTCAGGGATATTTTCCCCTTTAACTGTGGTCTGTACTGTGATGGTTGCCCCGCGTGGAGCTGCGTGCTCTCTCCCTCTCCAGCAATCCACCTCGCCTGCGTACTAACTGACAGCAGGAGATGATGGTAACAGCACACCCCATGGACACGCCTCATTGGACACACCCCATGGACACACCCCATGGACACACCCCATGCTCATTCCTGCTCCTCATCACCCATTACGTTGTGTAAGTATGCCTTGTCATCACCGGCACCTAACAACTTATTGTATCCGGTTGTTCATTGTTCTGTCATTTGCCTTTCAATCAATCAATCAAATTCATTTATAAAGCCCTTTTTACATCAGCAGTTGTCACAAAGTGCTTTTACAAAACACCCAGCCTGAAACCCCAAGGAGCAAACAACAACAGTGTTGAATTTCAGTGGCTAGGAAAAACTCCCTAAGAAGGCCGAAATTTAGGAAGCTACCTAGAGAGGAACCAGGCTCAGAGGGGTGGCCAGTCCTCTTCTGGCTGTGCCGGGTGGACATTTTAAGAGTACAAGTTGTAATGATTAATAAATGCATGTGGGCTGAGTCCAGAGTCAATTAAACCTAATCCGGGGGGGGGGGGCAGAGTGGAAGCTGAAATCGTCAGGTATTGTCTTGATCTGCAACACAACCAGGAGGACTTTGAAGCCTCGAGTCTTTCAAGCCTGGTACTCTGGAGGTGTGGGCCAAGACCTCATGTCCTCCTAAGTTTAAATAGGGCAAGAAACAGGGCCTTTGACTGAATATAAAAGATCAGTGAATCGAAGTGTTGTTGTCTTGTTGTTTGAGATTTTTGCACACACTACCCTCTCACCACACATGTACTGTCAGGAATAATTTCCCCTTTAAATGTAGTCTGTACTGTCAGGGATAATTTCCACTTTAAATGTAGTCTTTAGTGTCATGGATATTTTATTTTTTCAAGTCTAGTAAAAGAAAGAAATAACAATAATCCCTGCAACAGTAAGGTGTGTGTGAGTGTCTGTAAACAAAGGCACCATGTATAGCATGGTGGTACACTGCCTCCATTTATTTCCAATCCACAGCCCTGAACCCCACACGTGATGTGAGTCTGATCACACGGGAACACATTTCAAGCCTCCAACAAAGTTTCAAAGTTACTAAAGAAAGTAGGATGCGCCGAAAACAAAGCCAGTTGATGCTTCCATAACCCTTACTAATGAATGACAGCTGGGAACCCAGAGTGATTAAAAAGTCAAAGAGAACTACGTGGAAGGACAAGAATTCAAGGCCACGTACTGACAGAGTGAACGTGACGTCTCTGCTGCTTCGTTCATCTGTAAATCTCCCAGGCTGACTCCCCAACGGCCCCTTACTCCCAACGCCTCCTGGCCCATCAGAGTGTACTAAAAAGGGAACGAGGGGTCATTTTGGAGGTAACTTTATGTCTTTGTTGAAGCTCGTTCAGCATCTGGCGTTTTGTTTGTGCATAACTAACAATAGACATGTCTTCATTTTCATCCACAGAAGGTGTGATTTTGTTTGTGTACGTGTGTGCGTATGTGTGTGTGTGTGCGTAGCCTACAATATTATCAACAAACGTGTTATGTGGGCAAAGGTAAAATGTAATTAATTTAATTACTTATTTATTCATTAACAATAAATACATCTTGATGTGAGAGTTGCAATGTTAATACAGGTTAAACTATATTAGAATGATTTTTAAAATTTAGATTTTTATTTGCTTTTATTCACCTTTATTTATACAGAAAAATCAACTGAGACCAAGGTCTTTGTTACAGCTGACCCTGTATTACAACAAGAAAAACGCATACAAAATGGAAATAAAACATATACCAAGAAAAACACAATTGACAGTAAAAATATCATCTATTAGAAATTTTAAGGCCGGGTGTTTTGTAAAAGCACTTTGTGACAACTGCTGATGTAAAAAGGGCTTCATAAATAAATTTGATTTTGAGTTGATTTAAACTTATAGGCACAAAAACATTTAACTTAAGATCCCTTTGAATGTTATTCCATGACAGTGTGTTTGGTAACTGCTGGTCTTTTGACTAATTTTCTCTATTAGATAGTCAGGAAGTTTTTGCACAACTGCCTTATATAAACAAGAAACCAGGCAAGCCTAGTTCAGCCGGCCCGCAATAGAAAGTATTGCCACCTCGAGATTCGAACCCAGGTCGCCCACGTGAAAAGCTGTGTCGTTAACCACTACAACACGGAGCTGCACATCTACTGGGTGTCAGTATAGTCTCTTGTCTCTATCCTGAACAAATCCTCTTTTGCCACTGGCCATTTTAATAGTTAATTGGCCATTCCTGAATGACATTGATACAGTTAAACTGACTAACATTTCTTACTAAGTTTACCTCCACCACAAATAGCGTCTATGTATGGTGTTTGCCACTGGCAGTTTTAACAGCGTATTAGCTAGTAATAAGCTTTACCGGTATCTACTAACTTACTGGAATAGTCATAAGAATTGATCAATTGCTGGCGAGTCTGCCAAAGCTATTTCATTTCATGGTATATGAACGTATTTTTTTCTTCCACATGAGAGGCACTGTCTTTAACCACTACGCCACTACACGTTTCAGCAGTCTTTAGACTCCATTGAGACTTGTGTTAAACTGACTAACGTTTCTTATTAAGTTTACCTCCACCACAAATAACGTCTAACTGTATTGCTTTTGCCACTGGCCGTTTTAACAGCTTATTAGCCAGTAATAGGCTTACTAGTATCTACTAACTTCCAAGGAATAATCATAAGAATTGAGCAATTGCTAGCTAGACTGAAGATTAACTATTCCATGCCAGAAACAGTCGCAATATGACCATACACATTTTCAGCAAGCGAAGTTTTCGTCTATACGGAATAATTCATAATGGGTACTTCGCTTCGCCTGTGAGGCGATACGAACTCGGGACCTATCTTTCACGAGTCCGCTTTTCTAACCACTACGCTATTTAACAAGGAGTAATTAATCAGTTGGTCAGTCAGTCACTCAGTCAGTAAGAAACATTCACTCTTCTTATCATGCTACATTCCTCTTCTTGAAATCAGAAAGTAAAACAATCACTCCTATTCCAGTGTTCTCATCTGGATTACCTTAGTGGTGTGTGGTTGATCCATGATGAGAGTGAAAGGAAAACCACAGAGCTGGATTATCTGTTTCATAGAGGTTTTAATCAATAACACTAAAACAGGATTGTATTGTAATACTTTGGATAGGCCATCGATTAACATAAAAACATTATTTACTGTACATTGAACATATCTATGTGTAATGGAGATGTATAGCTTGTTCCTCTGTAATGGAACATTCTCTAATGCAATGACTTGTCTCCTGATGACAAAAATGAATTTCTTCTCTCCCTTGGAGGAATTATATATTAATATAAAATAGCATGATTTTTAATCTAAAAACTTTATTTAAACAGGAAGATTAGTTAAGAACCTATTGTGGTTTACAATGATTGCCCATTGAGACACACGTTCTGCAGTGGGAATGGGGGTTTGGGATAAAATATTTAAAGTATAAAGTATACACAGTAAAGGAAGCACAGTATAAAGTATATACAGTACAGTGAAATAGTAAGAACAATCCCTGGGAAGTTGTCTTTCAACAAAATATTCATACCGTGGAATTTACCTTGACTTAAGTCAATTTACTTTGACTTACTTACCTTGACGCTTATTTACACAAGGCAATGCAATAGTGACATCGAGTGACAACTAAAAATATCTACCTCAACAGCCTGTTCATCTCTTAACTTTTAAAGTACTCATGAAGCAATACCTGTAGAGTTTTAGCCAGGAATGCAAAAACCACAACAGTGAGTCATACTCTGATTAGTCATTAAATGAAGGACTGCATGATATGTTCAGAATCAAGAAACTTTCTGTAGTCAAGATGGAAGCTCACATATAAATCATATTAACAATTAAATGCCAATGAATTTTAAACAATGCCATGACTTGTCTCCTCTCCTTCTCTTACTGAATGAGACTGGAATAGTACTAGCTAGTCCACCTGGAAAATTATTGGATTTAGGTGGGGACATTACTGTGAGTGTTTAAAGACAGTATGAGGAGACTACAAGTTGATACAAACTGATAGACAGAGCTGTGAGAAAGTTTCGATGGGGAATATCTCAGGCACTTGGAACGATTTTGTTGAAAAAAATACAATACAAAAAAATGTATATGTTAGCTAAAAACATTTACAACAAAAAAATATTTATATTAGCATAAAACATTTCCAACCTTACAGATAAACAAGTCTTGTTGCCAGATTCTCATCGGTTGTCACATGTGAAAATGTCAGTTGTCACGTGCCACCTTCGTGGGAACGTGGGACACTTTCCCAACAGTTACGGCAATCCTTGAAGTTACTTTGGCCAAAAGACGTGTATTTGAGCGGAAGGAGCGTTGACTACAAAGTCTGGTTTTGAAATCCCTCAGAGTCCGTGTGTAAACAGAATCAAGATGAAAGTTATTTTGTCATTTGGAAGCAACTGAAAACATTTCACTGTGACACATTAAACATTCTAAGTTGTACCTCTGGTACAGGGAGAGTTTTCTCATTGCTAGTGTGAATAGAAAACTGTGTTTGCATTATTATGTAAATGTTAATTTAATTAAATTGTTGTCACAACTAATGTAGTAGTCCAAATAGGCTCAGAGATTCCTTGAAATTAAACTCAATTAGCTTGCTCAGTTACCCGACAAGGTACTCTGCATGAGTGTTGAAGCTCAATTTGTCATCCACAAGGACCTCAAGGAATTTCTCATCCACCAGGATTCCCAGATATTTCTCATCCACCAGGATTCTCAGATATTTCTCATCCACCAAGACTCCCAGGAATTTCCCATTCACCAGGCCTCACAGATATTTGTACGCTGTAACATAATATGTTGAATTTAAATTCAACCTATGAAGATAGCTTTAAATTGTAGAAATAATGTTGAATGATGTTAAAAGCTGTTTGAGCTTTTCAAAAAACAAAGTCAAACTGCTGCCACATGAGTAGAAAGTTTGGAAAGCTATGAAATGTACTTCTTTCTTACATATTTTTTTATATTTGAACTTTTTTGGGAAAAAATTGAAAAGCTATTTTTCGGTTCCAAGAAACATACAGATTTCCAGTCTCACAATGAACCTTGATGGTTGTACAGTCATCACCGAAAAAACTGTCATGGACCTTAATGTTATTCTGGACACTGACCTCTCTTTCTTTGAACATTTAAAAAATATTTCAATAGCAGATATTTTCCACTTCCAGAACGTTGCAAAACATTGTCGAAAAATGTGTTAGAAAAGCTAATCCACGCTTTTATTACCTCAAGATTAGAATATTGCAGTGCTGCTCTCCCCGGCTAACCTGATTATACTGAATACACTTCAATGAATGCTAAATACAGCTGCCAGAATCTTATCTAGAACAACACAAATCACATTACTCCAGTACCTGCCTCTCTACACTGGCTGCCTGTTTAGGCTAATAATTACATTATTGTGGAATTTTCAGGCAATTAAAGCGAGAGACACCAACTAAGTCTCAACCTTTAAGTGTTTACTGAAGACACATCTCTTCAGGGGGATCTATGATTCAATCAATCAATCAATCAATCAATCAATCAAATTTATTTATAAAGCCCTTTTTACATCAGCAGTTGTCACAAAGTGCTTTTACAAAACACCCGGCCTTAAAACCCCAAGGAGCAAACAACAGTAGTGTTGAATTTCAACACTGATTGTGTATTCTGGGGTTACACATTTCTCCTAGAACGACTTTCCTCTAGCCCAAATCCAGGAGAAGATGCCTCCTGGTTGATGCGTTGCCAGCCGACCAATCAAGCCAGTCAGCCAGCCAGCCTGTTAGCCAGTCAATTAGGCGGAAAACAAGGCTGTGTGTCCGTTTGAGAGTGTGTCTATGTGTGTGTCTGTGTGTGTGTGTCTGTGTGTGTGTGTGTGTGTCTGTACCTGTTAGTCACTATGGAGGATCTGTGTCACTGTGCTCTTTGGGTAGGAAGGAAGGAGGAAGGAAGACCTGACAAGTTCATTGTTTTGGACACGGTTGCAGCAGATGTGCCTTGTCACTATCTAAAGTTAGCTTTCAAAGCTGCCCAGTCTAGAAAAAGAAAATGAAATATCTATGATCCAACCCCAGTCCGTCTGGCCGACAGAGATTCCGGGCAGATTTTGTAGAGTATGTCTGTCAGCTGTTACAACATGAAGGGAAGCAGTTCCAGGCTCACAAGAGAGTCTTCATAAGAAAAGACCAGACAGTATACTGCTCTTGGAGGAAACAAACTTGACCTCTTCCTGGAACCTGTGAAAATGGAAAGGAGTGGTGACTTTTCTGATATCTACCAGAATAGCATTTGTCCTACAAACCTTGATACCAGAGATTAATGTACATTTTTACATGTGACATTAGAATCATTTAGCTGATGTTCTCTCTAAAGCAACATACATCGATATTGATTGCGCAAATGAGGTACCTTTAGAATATTTATATTTATTCATTTTTACATTGGGAGAAGGGATAAATGAGCCAATTGGAAGCTGAAGATGATAAGGGGGACATGGTAATATGAGGGACAAAGGATCCTGGCCCTACTATTAAAATAAGAGCCATGGGATCTTCAGAGATTCATAACAACCATCTAATTTCTTGTCTGAAAGATGACACCCTGCGTAGGAGGAATGTGCCCTTCACTCCCCTGTAGCGTTCCATGAACATTCACATCAGGCCTGTACAATTTAGCTTACTGGTATGTTGAATGGAACAATAGTTTTTGGTAGGTGTTGTTTATAGGTGTTGTTTAGCTGACTAGGATTTGTTAAACTTTTTGAGTTGTAATGATGTTGGATTAGTGAAGGAAGCTATTTAGCCGAGGAAGCTAGTTAGAGGAGGAAGCTAGTTAGAGGAGGAAGCTAGTTAGAGGAGGAAACCAGTTGAATTAATGGGTTAAAATAAGCTTTATATATATATATATATATATATATATATATATACACCCTTAATGTTGCTGATGAGTGCGGGGAATCAGTTAAGGAGTGCATCCATGAGTATTGAACCAGGCCTGATATTATTGACATTTCCCCTCTGCCTGTGGTCATGAAGCCAGAGGCTGTGAGAGAGGTGGCCCTAGAAAACATCCATCATCTGTTTGCCAATAAGCCATCCAACAAAATGTTCTGAGAGAAAGTGGCAATGTTCAGCCACACAAACACGCGTGACGTCATCATCCATGAGATGAAAAGAAGGGTGTTTGCGTGTCCCTGGAAGCTGCAGGGGTTTTCACTGCTTCTAGACAGACACACTGGTTGAAAATGCTGAATCATTCAAATTTATTTTAAAAAGCCCTTTTTGCATAAGCAGTTGTCACAAAGTGCTTTTACAGATACCCAGCCTGAAGGTCCAAAGAGCAAGCAACAATAGTTAATGCACAGAGCAAGCAACAAGAGTTAAAAACTGTCCCCACCTACTCAACACTGTCCCCCTTAAAAAAAATACCTAGTAGGGTATGATCCAATCCCACCCTGAGTTAAATCAAATGCAGTTCTTAAAATGGTTTGTTAACCTGGTAGCTACTGAAGAGAGACTGGTGGTCTCACCATCAACATGTATTCACAGACATTCTGTCGACAGAGGATGTCTGTTGGATTTTAATGCCATTCTTGCCAAACAAGCCGGATATTGTTAGGGTGGAAGTAGGCCGAAAAGCGTCTGTGGATCTTGGAAACAGGCTGCCCCTATGACTGAACAGACGTTTCTAAATACCAGCCCCTCACATCACTCTTGGAGAGGTTGGTGTACTGGTGCTGGCTGGTGGCCCCCCACATTTTGCGGTCCAGGTTAGTTACTCCATGCAGCACGTGGCTTCCAGATTGCAGAACTGTCTGGTAGTGGAGCAAGGCAGACGGCTGGGTACTGCTCTGTTGCGGCCATTATGGACAACCTGGCTTTAGTCCTTCTGAACCTCTGCCTCTGCCTGAGTACTAACCTTTTGCTTGCCCTGTTTTTCTGCATTTTGGATTCTGGATTTGGGTTGTTATTAAAACATAGCGCTCTGCGCTTGGATCCACTCCCTTGCCCGTGTATTCATGACACTTTTGTCCTGTCCTCAGTTTGAGAAAGGCTATTTTTTGGTAAGAGAGTTAGGGTCAGATTTTGATTTAGGATAAGTTTCAGGATTTTGGGAATTGGGTTTAAGGTTTAGAGGTAATTTTATTATTTATTCATGTAAATTATTTCCTGCTCCATAAAATGTCCTGATAAATACAGCACCTCTAGTCTGTGTGTGATTGTGTGTTCCTCCAAACCATTGATAGTAGATATACACAGAAAGAAACCTAGAGAGGAGCCAGGCTTCGCTGGGTGGACAACGTGAGTACATCACCTTTTAAGGCCAAATACATTTTTAAGATATCACCAAATGAGCAGATGACTAGTGGATTGAAAATGAGTCCCACTCACTGGAATTAAAAGTGCCATTTGGCTTTAATATCCCAAGCATAAAAATGAATCACAACAGTTATTCAAGGTCAGAAGGTCAAATTAAAATGTCAGTCCGCCAACACAACCTGTTGGGGTGTGTCGTCAGGCAGAATCTAGATAACCAACACTTCTAGGTGGACTTCGGACAGCTAACGGTCGGTAGTTCTGAATCTTGGTCTAGGGTCTCAGCACTACCAGGGCCTTTGTAGGGCTTAGAAATTTCAGGGACCACAAATAGTCCTGAGTCTCAAGAAATAACACGTGTATGTACAATGTGCAATGTAGTAACAATTCAAAAACAACAGGAACACATTTGGAAAGGGTAGCACTTCAGTCGACCATGATGGAGGACAGGTGGCAGCCGATGACTATTCCTGGAGACAGTTTGCATTTCCCTTTATTGCACATCTATACATCCAACTTGTAACATACATTATACTTATACTTGTAAATTTCTCTGACTCTGACACGGCTTTGCAAAGTCGGATGAGGACGTTTTCAGTTGCTACATATACACATCTACCTCGGGAACCTCATCGCTGCTACAGTATCTCTGCATTTCAGTTGCACATGCACCTTCATTTTGCCTTTTAGAATATCCATTTGTACTTGCTTTTGCCTTCAGTGCACATCCCACTGGTAACATACGTTATACTTATTACTGGTCAATTTTCTGCCCTCTTCTATTTGCACTTCTGGTTAGATGCTAACTGCATTTTGTTGTACTGTACTTGTACTGTTCAATCATAATGAAGTTGAATCTAACCCAATCTAATCTACTTAGCTCCAAGGCAGGCTAAATCATCAGCTGATGAATGTCCTGTGTTCACATGGGTTATTAACAAAAATGCAGATGGATGTTAACACCAAAAAAAAGAAAGATAGGAAATAGTAACTAAAGGACTATATGTACAGTAATATGAATAACAAAAACAAGGAATAAATACAAAATAAATAAAATGACTTGGCCACTTGTGTGGTCCATTGGGGCCTGACATGTACAGGGAGTCCACCGTAATAACAATGTAGTTGATCAGTGTGTGTTTCTCTGTGTTTCTGTGTGTCTGTATGTGTGTGAGAGTCTTTATGTCATCTCATATGATGATTAACCTCTTTCACCTTTAATTCATAATTTACCATCCCTTGCACGAGCTCAACTCATCAAAATGCACGATCTCAACTCATCTCAACTGATCTCCAATACCTGATTAAATAACGGCGAAATAAAAAAGAAAATAAAAATAATATTGTGTGTTGGTACAGACAAGTGTGGATACATAGGTACATGAAGCCCAACCACATAGAAAAACAACAAAATAAAATTGCAAATCAACAAATGTTTTCTGTTCCTCATTGAGAACTGACATTTTATCTTTCTGATTTAGAAAATGTATTTGAACCTGTAGATTGATTTAGTGATTGTGTTAAGATTGTGTTAAGTGTGTTAAGTAAAATGTGTAGTTTTTCTTTGTGTATTGTTGATGGAGGGGGGTGCTAGTTGGTAACGGTGAGATGTTAGTGTGTTGTCGTAGCCTCTGTAACATTTTCAGTCATCATTAGATTAGATTAGATTCAACTTATTATCATTGAACAGTACGAGTACAGTACAACGAAATGCAGTTAGCATCTAACCAGAAGTGCAAATAGAAGAGGGCAGGAAATTTACAAGTATTAAGTATAGTGTATGTTACAAATGGAATGTATAGATGTGCAATGAAGGCAAATACAGTGCAAATAACAATTCTAAATGAGCAATGAAGGCAAATAGGGGAGGGCAGAAAATGTACAAGTATTAGGTATATGTATGTAGGAAGTGGGAAATGCATAGTGTGAGTTGAGACAAATGCAAGCACAAATAGCAATTCTGACTGTGCAATCGGGCAAGTGCAATTATTCATGAATCCTTCATGAGTTTTTTTAATCGTGGTATTATCAGGATTCATTTAAAGTGTTCAGAAACATCTTATCTACTCACTCAAAAAGAAAATTACTACAGACACCTTTCAATGTCATTGGGTTACTGTTGGGCAGAAACACACACTACTGTGCAAAAGTCTTGGGCACCTGAAAGTCAAACTAAGGGCATTTATTTGGGTAATAATTGTTTTAATAATATTTGTGCCTAAGGCTTTTGCACAATACAATGTAAGTATATTATTTTGTGTGGTTTGTTATAAAATGTGCTATGTGCAGCATTCTGTTACAGCCCAGCAATAACACACCTCATTCAACGAATCATCCGTACTACAGGGGGTGCTTGAGGAGACTCATGAGACCGTAGGCTTACTGGTGAACTTAACATGATGAGGCACTTCGGTCCCCACCACTTAAACACTTTCCCCACTTTCTTAACACTGTTTCTACCTCCTCAACACTGTCCCCACCTCCTAAACCCTGTCCCCACCTCCTAAACTCTGTCCCCACCTCATTTACCCTCTCCCCACCTCCTAAACACTGTCCCCACCTCCTCAACAGTGTGCCCACTTTCTCAATACTGTCCCCACCTTCTTAACACTGTCCCCACCTCCTAAACACTGTCCCCATCTCATCAACACTGTCTCCACCTTCTTAACACTGTTCCCACCTCCTCAACACTGTCCCCAACTTCTTAACACTGGCCCCACCTCCTAAACACTGTCCCCAACTCCAAAACACTGTTGTCACCTTTTCAACATTATTCCTACCTCATGAACTCTACCCCTACCTCATCAACACTGTCCCTATCTCATCAACACTGTCCCTATCTCATCAACACTGTCCCTATCTCATCAACACTGTCCCTACCTCCTCAATACTGTCCCTACCTCCTCAATACCCTACCTCCTCATCACTTTTCAACACCGGGTTAGGGTTACTGTCCCTACCTCCTCATCACTTTTCAACACCGGGTTAGGGTTACTGTCCCTACCTCCTCATCACTTTTCAACACCTTTTCAACACTGTTCCCACCTCCTGAACACTGTCCCCTTAACATTGTTCCCACCTCCTCAACACTGTCCCCAACTCCTTAACATTGTTTCTCACCTCATGAACTCTACCCCTACCTCATCAACACTGTCCCTACCTCCTCAACACTATCCCTACCTCCTCAACACTATCCCTACCTCCTCAAAACTGTCCCCATCTTGTCAACATTGCACCTACCTCCTCAACAACGTGCCTACCTCCTCAACACAGTGCCTACCCCCTCAACACAGTGGCTACATCCTCAACACTGTATTTGTAATGGAGTGCCTCTCAGCGATGAGTGTGACAGTATTCTCACTGCCTCGGACACTGTTTAATCCAGACATGGAAAGGAATGATTAGCTTTAAAAGACAGCGAGAATGATGTTCCACTGATCTGATATGCAGGATCATCTGTAACAATTACCTCCATTCAGCTCAATTTAGTCTCTGTAATAATGACTCTTACTCTCAGTCTCTGTCTCCATCTTTCTCCCTCTTTTTATCTCCCTCTCTCACTTTCTCTGTCTCTCCCTGCATGCTGGGAGATTGGGTGTGTGAGGGTGGTGTGGTGAGAGCTTTCTGTTTCCCCATTTCTTATTATAATATTTTCCTCTCCTCGTTATTTCGCCCTTGCAGGACATGGTTAGTTGTGTTAGCTAATTTGATTACTTACCTTTCATTGCGAAGGTCGGCTGTATTTCTAGTCAGTGCGTGTTTGTTTGGTAGTGGGGATGGCATCTCCTGTGGAGAGATCGTCCCTGTCGCGGAGAGGTTTCAGGTGTGTGCCTGAGCCGAATGTGACAGTGGAACAGGTTCTCCTCGCTGTTGGTGAACTGATTGGTTATGAAAACCTTTCCACTGCGTCACAAATTAATAGAGTGGTGGTTGTGTTTGTGAAAGTGGAGCACCTTGTCCACCGGCTGGTTGAGTCAGGTGTGGTTGTTAATAATGGATCTTTACAAATTACGCCACCGTTGTCCCCGGCTTCAAAGGTTACCATATCTAATGTGCCACAGTTTATACCTGACGGTGATCTGACGCGTGATCCCGCTCGTTATGGTAAATCCGCTAGTCCGGTGCGAGAGTTGTTACGTGGATGTAAAAATCTGTTGTCAAAGCACGTTACTGCTTGTAGGAGGCAGGTGTTCATGTTTTTGAGGCACCTGCGAAAACGTTAGATATTTCGTATCAGGTTAAGTATGAGGGGAAAACGTATATGGTCTATGCAACCATAAAATGTTTTGATTGTGGGGAGATCGGACATAAGCGGCAGGCTTAAGGACAAGGGTGAGAGTGGTGGTGTGGTTCTACCATCCGTGGCGGTTTCTGAGTCTGGGAGCACAACATCAAGTATGGAGAGGCCCGGGCGTTGTTCATGATGCTGATGGCCTGGATGTGGTTGCCACGGCGGCTGTTGTGAACGGTTGTTCCGGAGCGGAGGCGCTGGTGGCTGGGCCATTGGTGGTCGGAGTAGCTACAATTGGGAAGGTTGATTCTGTGGATACAGTACCTGTCTAGTCAGAGGGAGTGCCGGCGATTGAATAATCATGTAGCTGTAGTGAGAAAGAGGAGAATATCTACTTGAGGGAAGTCACTGGCTGTGAAGAAACGCAGATAGGTAATTATGGATTTTGTCATGTATCACAAGGTGTTTTCCTTCTATTATCTGTTATCTATTGTGGCTTTCTTACTTTCAAACTCTAATTTTTCCATGGAGTCCTTGAAAATGGGTTCTTTAAATATTAATGGTGGTAGAGATCGGATTCGGAGAGCTGTGGTTTATGAGTTTAGTAAACAGAAACCTTTGAATGTGGTTTTATTACAGGAGACCCATAGTGATGGTGATAATAAGATGGCTTGGGGTATGGAGTGGGAGGGGCAGTGTTTTCTTAGTCATGAAGGGTAGGGTATTGCTGGTTCTGACGGAGATAGGTGGGATTTTTCCCTGTTTGTTAATGTCTATGCTCCCTGTAAAAGGGCTGAATGGGTACAGCTGTATGAGAAACTGAGACAGGACCTGCTGCAGTATGACAGGGATTCTTGTTTTGAATTTGGGGGTGATTGGAACTGTACTTTAACACATTTGTTGGAACAGCATCATTTGGTTGATGTGCGGAGGGATAAGAATCAGGTTGGTCGGAGCTACACGTGCGTAAAGTTTGGGGAAGGTAGGGTCAATGCTGCTAGGTTAGATAGGATTTATGTCAGTAGGAGGTGCTGTAACAGGGTTCTGGGTTCTCAGAACTGCCCCAGTGGCTTCTCGGATCATCATATGGTTACAGTGGAGTACAGCATGTCGGATCTATCTTGTCCGAGGTCTACCTGGTGCTTTAACGCCAAATTGGTCCATGATGTGTCCTTTTGTGAGGGGTTTAGTGTTTTCTGGGATTGTTGGAGGGGTAGGAAGAGTGATTTTGAGAGCTTAAGGCAGTGGTGGGAGGTGGGTAAGACCCAGGATAGAGTGTTTTGTCATCAGTACTCTGCCAATAGTACCGCCAGAATCAGGGCTGTGATTAAGACATTGGAGTTGGATATTCTGGCTATTGAAAATAGTCTTATTGGCCAGCAGGACTCAGTGTTAGCCAAGGAGTTGAAGGGTAAGCGGACACGATTGGGGGCCTTTTTACTGGACCAGGTGAAGGGGGTGCTCGTTAGGTCTCGGTTCGTAACCTGAAGGACATGGATGCCCCAACTGCCTTTTTCTTCAATCTGGAGCGGAAAACGGCACAGCAGAAGCAAATGCTCCATCTGTGTCGTCCTTCTGGGTCGCTTACTTCGGTTCCTGAGGAGATGAAGGCACTGACTGTAGATTTTTATGTGGACCTTTATGGTGACAGCAATAGTGTGTTCAGGAGATTCCAAAGGGGCTTCCTAAGCTCCAGCCTGGGCAGTGTGCTGGGATGGATGGTCATCTGTCACTTGTGGAACTGACGGAGGCAATGCAGCAGCCTTCCCTGGGCCATGCACCACGGGTGGATGGACTGACGGCCGAGTTTTATAAGAGTTTCTGGGGCGTATTGGGGAGGGACCTTTTGGAGGATGTTTGAAGAATCCTATGAGGACCTTGTGTTGCCAATCAGCTTTCAGTGAGCCATGTTGTCGCTGCTCCCGAAGAAGGGAGATTTATCCCTGTTGAACAACTGGAGGCCAGTGTCACTGCTCTACTTGGATTATAAGATACTGTCCAAGGTTTTGGTAAATCATCTAAAAGACTGCTTGGAGACTGTCGTTCATAGGGACCAGGCGTATTGTATACATGGATAGACGATAATGGACATTTTGTTTCTTTTAAGAGATGTGTTGAATATTGCCAAGATGAATGATCTGGTTCTGGGGTTGCTGTGGGTCAAGACGCTGTACACTGCTGCTTCGGTAATGGTTAAGGTGTGTGTGTGGGGGGGGGGGTGCTGAGTAGACCTGTCCCTGTAAGGATTAGGCAGAATTGTCCACTCTTGGGGCCACTCTACTCATTAGCCATAGAACCTCTATTGTGCAGGTTGAGGGGAAGGCTGCAGGGGTTGTCGGTTCCAGGGGTTGTAGGTGGTGGGTCTGTTGTGTTGTCGGCGTATGCTGATGATGTCACTGTGTTTGTCAAGGGGCAGAATGATGTGGACGAGTTGAATCGGGCGTTGGGGCTGTTTGAGAGGACGACATCAGCAAAGGTGAACTGGGAGAAGAGTGAGGGGTTGATTATGGGGAAGTGGGTTGATGTGGGGCCCCCAGACCTTCCTGGGGGGTTGGAGTGGGGTAGGGAGGGGATGAAGTTTTTAGGTGTTTTCTTAGGGAGCGCAGCATTTCAGGTGAGAAATTGGAATGGGTTGGTGGACAAGGTTGCCTGTAAGTTGTCTAAATGGCAGTGGTTGTTGCCTCTAATGTCTTTCTGGGGGAAGGTCCTGGTCTGTAACAATTTGGCCGCGTCCATGCTCTGGCACAGATCTGGCCCCTTCTACCGAGCTATGCTTGTAACGTGGAGACTGACTATGTGTTCGCAGCGACATTTCGAGACCTGGACCATGAATAATGGAGGAGCCCTTGTTCCATAATCCACTTATTTGTGCTAGAGTGCTGAATTCTTCCAGTCTGAGGGACAGGCTAGTGGCTGGGGGTTTCACTAGACCGTGTGATCTGCGAGACGGAGATGGGTGGAAGTCCGTCTGTGACATGGCGAGAGCGTTGTCTGTGAGATCCTCCTGGCTGTTGCAGCAAGTACTGGACGAAGCCGTTTCTGGGACATCGGGCTCCTTCAGGGCACTGCTGGGGAGCAGACAAAGACTGACCTGTCTATCACTTAGGCGGAATGATCTACTCCCCGTTAACGTCATGGCTGGTCTGGCTGACCATCTGGAGAAGGAGGGGTTTAGTGAGGGTGGGTGTACGGATCCCAGGGCTGTGGTGATGGGTTTAGTGAGGGTGGGTGTACGGATCCCAGGGCTGTGTTGATGGGGTTAGTGAGGGTGGGTGTACTGATCCCAGGGCTGTGTTGATGGGGTTAGTGAGGGTGGGTGTACTGATCCCAGGTCTGTGTTGATGGGGTTAGTGAGGGTGGGTGTACGGATCCCAGGGCTGTGTTGATGGGGTTAGTGAGGGTGGGTGTACTGATCCCAGGGCTGTGTTGATGGGGTTAGTGAGGGTGGGTGTCCTGATCACAGGGCTGTGTTGATGGGGTTAGTGAGGGCTCGCTTGATGTTGGAGCATACGTACTATAAACAGGTGAAACGTCTGGAAGGGTTTTTAGATGTATGGAGTGTAATGTCTGAATTATGCACTGTGGATGGGGAGGGGGTATTGTTTCTAACTTTTTAAGGAGTTGTGTTGATAACTGTATGACTTGTATACGGTACAGTATACCAAATAATATTGCCATTTTTACAGAAAATAAACATGAATAAATAAATAACAACAATCAAACATTTACATTCTGGATGATTTTATTTCACTTTTATAATGACAGGCCAAGACTTATTCAGCTGCTAGGGCTATTGTTTCTACATTTTGTCCCAAGAAAATGCACATTTTCTCCTCAACAGATAGTTCCATAAAACTAGCAATAACTTCTTTAAGTTTCAAGAAATAAATATCTCTAATTCACTCATATTTAGAGCAGTGGAGTAGGAAATACTGTTCATTTTCAATTCATCAAGCGGTCTCTTAACGGTCTCTAAGACAAATACCCGAATCAGTCAGGCGTCCAAACTCAACACAGTACTGAAACAGATCTGATAAAGTTTTAAATGATATACGGTTGAATACTGATTTGGGTAAAATAACAGTTCTGGTTCTATTAGATCTCAGTGCTGCATTTGACACTGTACAGTAGATCATAGAACACTTCTAGACAGGCAGGATTGAGTAGGACTCTCCGGGAAAGTCCTTAATTGGTTCAGGTCTTATTTAGATGGCCAGAGTTACTTTGTCACCATTGGCAATCATGAATCTGATAGGGTGGCTATGACATGCGGAGTTCCCCAAGGATCAGTTCTTTGTCCGCTTCTGTTCAATCTCTATATGCTACCTCTTGGCCAAATTCTACAGAACAACAACATTAACTTCCTCCGGTTCTCAAATATTTGCACTGGCTTCCAGTCAGTTACAGAAATGATTTTAAAGTGATACTTTTAGTCTATAAATCACAGAATGGTTTAGGCCCCGAACACATTTCTGATATGTTTGAAGATTATTAACCGAGCAGAGCTCTTAGATCCATGAACTCAGGTCAGCTAGTAAAGCCCAGAGTCCAAACAAAACATGGCAAAGCTGCATTTAGCAGTTACAGTGGATATAAAAAGTCTACACACCCTTGTTAAAATGCCAGGTTTTTGTGATGTAAAAGAATGAGACAAAGATAAATCATGTCAGAACTTTTTCCACTTTTAATGTGACCTATAATGTAAAGAATTCAATTGAAAAACAAACTGAAATCTTCGAGGCGGAAAAATGAAAAATAAAAATCTTGCAATAACCTGGTTGCATAAGTGTGCACACCCCCTTATAACTGGGGATGTGGCTGTGTTCAGAATTAACCGATCAAATTCAAACTCATGTTAAATAGAAGTCATTACACACCTGCCATCATTTGAAGTAACTCTGATTGATGCTATATGTGACAACAATCTCATACATTCTTCATATGAATGGGCTATGGGGTAGGGTGGCAAGACGGCCTTTTCTTACAAAGAAAAACATCGAAGCCCGGCTGAAGTTTGCAAAAACAAACATCAAGTCCCCCAAAAGCACGTGGGAAAATGCGTTATGGTCTGATAAAACCAAGGTTGAACTTCTTGGCCATAATTCCAAAAGGTATGTTTGGCCCAAAAACAACACTGCACATCACCCAAAGAACACCAAACCCACAGTGAAGCATGGTGGTGGCAGCATCATGCTTTGGGGCATGCTTTGTCAGGGTCTTTGTCAGGCGTCATGCTTTGGGGCCTTAGTCAGGGTGGAGGGAATTATGAACAGTTCCAAATACCAGGCAATTTTGGCACAAAACCTTCAGGCGTCCGTTAGAAAGCTGAAGATGAAGAGGAAGTTCACCTTTCAGCACAACAACGACCCAAAGCACAAATCCAAATCCACATAAACATGGCTTCACCAGAAGAAGATTAACGTTTTGGAATGACCCAGCCAGAGCCCAGACCTGAATCCAATTGAACATCTGTGGGGTGATCTAAAGAGGGCTGTGCACAGGAGATGTCCTCGCAATCTGACAGATTTGGAGTGCTTTTGCAAAGAAGAGTGGTCAAATATTGCCACGTCAAGATGTGCCATGTTAATAGACTCCTACCCAAAAAGACTGAGTGCTGTTATAAAATCATAAGGTGCTTCAACAAAGTATTAGTTTAAGGGTGTGCACACTTATGCAACCAGGTTATTGTGAGTTTTTTATTTTTTATTTTTCCCCCTCAAAGATTTCAGTTTGTTTTTCAATTGAATTGTTCACGTTATAGGTCACATTAAAAGTGGAAAAATTTCTGACATGATTTATCTTTGTCTCATTCTTTTACATCACAAGAACCTGGCATTTTAACAGGGGTGTGTAGACTTTTTATATCCACTGTATGCTACACAAAACTGGAATAAACTGCCAGAAGATCGTAGACGTGCCCCAAACATATCAATTTTAAATCCAGGTTAAAAACACTTCTCTTTTCACGTCCGTATGACTGAGCGTTTAAACTTCATCACAACTTACAGCTTTTATAGCTTCCTCATGGAATCTACTACAGAATTGACGGTAACACTTTATTTGAAGGGGTGTGCATAAGAGTGACATGACACTGTCATGATACTGTCATAACCATGACATGACACATGAAGGAATCATTTTAAATGTTTATGAATGTTGTCATTAGGTGTCATTCGGTTGATTATGCCATTTTTTATGCAAGGTTGATATTGTTTGAGATGTCTTTGTTATGACAACTTGACATTAACTGAGACAACATAAATTGCCTATGTCTGTGTTATGACAACTTGACATCCTGTCAGTGTCTTTTTTATGACAACATGACAGTAACCAAGACAACATAACCTGTCATAACCTGAACATGGGCCTAATTATCAAACTTGAAGAAACTATTTAGCCAGTATTCTGTCTGCCATAAAAGGAACTTTGCTGATCCTGAGACTGGTGCTCATACTCAGCATATTGAGCATGGCAGAAATACAAATTGAAAATATGGAGTCATAGAGGTAATTGCACTCGTGAGTCACTGAAGATTCACCTCAAAATGATGGAGTGGCACCACTGGTTAGCCATACGCCATTATAATGGTGTCTTGGGCAGACTTTTCCATGATGTGAAAAAACAAGTCAAGTTAGTATCAAAGTTTTTTGCAGGAACATAGTTTGTACTGTAATTTTATTAATGTTGATGCAGGACATCCATTCATGTAACTAGTGGTTTGCATGAACAATAGGCTAAGTAATATACATTATTCAAGAAATAATATACATAATCCAATTTGTTAATAGTGTTTTATTTCTATTTTCATTTTCTATGTTTTACCAATCGTTAAATTATTTTTCTGTAATGCAGGTTTTCATATTCAGAGGAATAACTTCTGTGTAAATGTAACAATCTGCTGATGACAGATAATGGAGGTTCTTGTGTTGCTGCTGTAATTTAGACATCAATGCAGGGTATTATCTCACAAAAGGACTGACGAGTTTATCCAAGAGCTGGAGCGTGAGGATTGAGATACCGGGTTGTTTTGTAAACAGTTTTGGGAACTGTAATTCATCGAGGATGAATATTAAATGCATGTACAGACATGGCATAAATGTCCTCCTGAAGACAGCCGGGTAAGACATCGATGCAGAGATTATCTCACAAAGGGACTGACGGGTTCATCCAAGCGCCGGAGTGCAAGGATTGAGATAGTGGGGTGGAGAGTCCCTCTGGAAGGTGGTTAGAGAATTGCAACAATCTGACTGTTTTTATTCTATTGCATTTTTATTTTTTCTATATTTTCCTTTGTTTAAGCACATTGTATTGCTTCTATGTATGAATTGTACTATATTAATACACTTGTTTACAAAATCACAGTGTTTACAAAATCTCTCTTCTCTGACATCCCGTCTCTATAGCCAGGCTATGGTCACTGAGTGTGTACATTGTTAGCTTTCTTTTTTATATTCTTTGATGTATACATGATATTGTGCTAACTTGATATCTTAATTTTAAATTTGGTAACATTGCAGTTTTTGATTACATTTCATTTAATTTTGCCAATAGTTATTGTAAGCATTTTGGATAGAGATTTTACTTTTGTTTGAGTTTTGTTCCTGAAGGTCTAATATTTGGATTTAACTGATTCTTTTGGACCAACTGCTTTAAAGGATCACTCTCAGGGTGGCTGTGTTTGTACATAAATGCCTTTTAATGATAATATTCTGGATCACATTGTGTTATGTGAGTCCAAAATAAAGTGGCTCTTTTCTCAATATGGAGTGCTAGGGGGAATCTCCCAAGTTCTGCCTTACAAGCTAAGTTAGAGGAATTTCTGTGAACACCAAGAATATTTTTACCTAAGTGCAAGTGTAAAATTTCAGTTGGGCTTTTGTCCCAAGATCTACAATTGAAATTGTTAAGGGGGTTAACAATTTGACATACAAATGGATTGGAGATATGACAAAGACAAATAATTTAAGCCAAATTCTATTTGGGGGTTAAGTATATATATATATATATACTTTGTCTTTCTAAATGCAAAATATATATATATGTATTGTCTTTCTAAATGCAAAATATGCTCTGCGTGCTTTCTCTGTTAAAGACTTTATGGCCATGTCAAAATGCCAAAATGCCCAGATGAACTTACAGTCAGACCTCATATAACTGGTGGATGTTTCACAGTCATTTCTCCTATTATGAAATGGTATCTACTCTCTTGAGATCTGGACTTTATCTGAAAGATCATTACTTTTTTTCACCATATTTATTGATAAGGCCCAATCTTTGCAGTACTGTTCTACTAAGGGTAGACACTGTTCTGTCTGTGACAATATAACTAAGTCATCAGCATATAAAATAAGCTTTTTTTCTTTGCCTTCAAGTGAGAGTCCTGGAAATGTAGACTGTTCCAATTTAGTATCCAGTTCATATAAATATTGAACAAGGTTGGAATGAGATTGCAACCTTGTCTCACTCCTCTATCCTGACTAAAGAATTCTGTTCTTTTGTTTTCTACTTTTACGCAACATTTGTTTTCTTCATGCATCACTTTTTTTACATCATAAACCTTGCCTCTTACATCACTTTGAAGGAGTTTTAAGAATATACCTTCATGCCATATTGAGTCAAAGGCTTTTTCAAAGTCTATGAAACAGGCATGGACAGGCATGAACAGGCAGTTTCATGGACATGTTTTTTGATCAAGGTGTGAAGCGTATATACACCGATCAGCCATAACATTATGACCACCTGCCTAATATTGTGTAGGTCCCCCTTTTGCCGCCAAAACAGCCCTGACCCGTCGAGTCCACTAGACCTCTGAAGGTGTGCTGTGGTATCTGGCACCAAGACTTTAGCAGCAGATCCTTTAAATCCTGTAAGTTGCGAGGTGGAGCCTCCATGGATCGGTCCTGTTTGTCCTGCATATCCCACAGATGCTCGATTGGATTGAGATCTGGGGAATTTGGAAGCCAAGTCAACACTTTGAACTCACTGTTGTGTTCCTCAAACCATTCCTGAACCATTTTTGCTCTGTGGCAGGGCGCATTATCCTGCTGAAAGAGGCCAATGCCATCAGTGAATACCGTTGCCATGAAAGGGTGCACATGGTCTGCAACAATGCTTAGGTAGGTTGTATGTGTCAAAGTAACATCCACATGAATAGTAGGACCCAAGGTTTCGCAGCAGAACATTGCCCAAAGCATTACATTACCTCCACCGGCTTGCCTTTTTCCCATAGTGCATTCTGGTGCCGTGTGTTCTCCAGGTAAGCTGGGCACACGCAACCGGCCATGCATGTGATGTAAAAGGAAACATGATTCATCAGACCAGGCCACCTTCTTCCATTGCTCCGTGGTCCAGTTCTGATGCTCACGTTCCCATTGTAGGCACTTTCGGCAGTGGACAGGGGTCAGCATGGGCACCCTGACTGGTCAGCGGCTACGCAGCCCCATACGCAACAAACTGCAATGCACTGTGTGTTCTGACACCTTTCTATCAGTACCAGCATTAACCTTTTCAGCAATTTGAGCTACAGTAGCTCGTCTGTTGGATCGGACCACACGGGCCAGCCTTCGCTCCCCACGTGCATCAATGAGCCTTGGCCGCCCATGACCCTGTTGCCGGTTCACCGCTTTTTCTTCCTTGGACCACTTTTGATAAGTACTGACCACTACAGACCGGGAACACCACACAAGGGCTGCAGTTTTGGAGATGCTCTGACCCAGTCGTCTAGCCATCACAATTTGGCCCTTGTCAAAGCGGCTCAGATTCTTACACTTGCCCATTTTTCCTTCTTCTGGCACATCAACTTTGAGGACAGAATGTTCACTTGCTGCCTAATATATCCCACCCATATCCCACCCACTGACAGGTGCCATGATAACGAGATTATCAATGTAATTCACTTCATAATGTTATGGCAATTCATAATGTTATGGCTGATCGGTGTATATGGTCTGTTGTTCAGTTTTTGGGAAGTATTCCAATTTGGCATTTAGTCTTTTTGTTCTTTTAAGAAAGCCAGGATTGTGTCATTAACAGGTTCTCCTCGCGGTGGGTGAACTAATTGGGTATGAGAACCTTTCCACTGCGTCGCGAATGAATAGAGCGGTGGTTGTGTTTGTAAAAGAGGAGCGCTTTGTCCACCGTCTGGTTGAGTCGGGTGTGGTTGTTAATAATGAATTCTTACAAATTACGCCTCTGTTCTCCCCGGCTTCGAAGGTTACCATATCTATTGTGCCGCCGTTCATACCTGACGGCGATCTGATGCGTGATCTCGCTCGTTATGGTAAATTCGTTTGTCCGATGCGAGAGTTATTACTTGGATGTAAAAATCCGTTGTTAAAGCACGTTACTGCTTGTAGGAGGCAGGTGTTTATGTTTTTGGACTCACATGCGAAAACGTTAGACATTTCGTATCAGGTTAAGTGGGAGGGGAAAACGTATATGGTCTATGCTACCACGGGGAGTTTAAGGTGTTTTGATTGCGGGGAGATCGGACATAAGCGGCAGGCTTGCATGCACAGGGATAAAGGTGAGAGTGGTGGTGTGGTTCTACCATCTGTGACGGTTTCTGGATCTGGGAACACAACAGCAAGTGCAGAGAGGCCTGGGTGTAGTCCTGAGGTCGCAGGTCCGGCCCACCCGTCGGACGCGGTTGTGTTGGGCGTTGTTTTTTCCTGATCTGGAGAAGTTTATTAGGACCGTAAATTTTATAAAATCATCGGTTGGTTTGGACAAAGTTAGTCAGAGGGGGCGCCGGCGATTGAATAATCATGTGGCCGTAGTGAGAAAGAGGAAAATGTCTATTAGAGGGAGGTCTGTGAAGAAACGCAGATAGGTAATTATGGATTTTGTCATGAATCACAAGGTTTTTTCCTTCTATTATCTGTTGTGTATTGTAGCTTTCCTGCTTTCAAACTCTAACTTTTCCATGGAGTCCTTGAAGATGGGTTCTTTAAATATTAATGGTGGAAGAGATGGGATTCGGAGAGCTGTGGTTTATGAGTTCTGTACACAGAAACTCTTGAATGTGGTTTTCTTGCAGGAGACCCATAGTGATGGTGATAATG